>BQNB010001736.1:0-134600 GCA_026074375.1 Tanacetum coccineum
GTGTGGGGGCGCGATTTACATGTGTATTTTGAAAAAAAAAATTTGTCAGTGTCATTTCAAGATAACACTCGACCCAAATGGGTACTGCGAAATTTTTCGCTTTTTAACATGAACCAAAGTAACCAAAAAGCTTCAAGTTTCCATAAATATAATAGTACTTTACACGCTTTAATAAATCGTACTTGTTGATTAAATACATTTTTAAGAAAAGAGTTATGTTATTCTAGGCAAAAGTTCAATATAGACCTAAAATTTAGCATAGACCTAATGAACCAATTATAGCCACTCATTTTTTAATCAAATTAATAAAAACCCACTTTCCATTTTTTTTTAAATTAAATATCTCACAAACCGTTAATCGTTACGTAAAACAAAACATATCATCGCGACGAGAATTAAATCATCTTTCTATAAAAGAGCACTTCTATATACTTTCGACGAAATTTTTTTCGAATTTTTTTTAGGTACGTCTGAAAAAAATCACATGTGATTTGTATCACAAATCACATATGATTTTATGAAATTAGATGTAATTTTATGAAATCACATGTGATTTGTATTACAAATCACATGTGATTTTTTCAAACGTGACTGAAAAAAAATCGAAAAAAAAGTTATTCGAAAGTATATCGAAGTGAATGTCTACTGAAAGATAGAAAAATACTCGTCGCGATGGTGTATTTTTTTGTCGTTTGACGATTTACCGTTTGCAAGATATATATTTTTGTTAAAAAAGGTGGAAAGAGAGTTTTATTATTTTGATGAAAAAATGAGTGGCTAGGATTCGTTCATTGGATCTATGCTAAATTTTGAGTCTATGTTGATCTCAACTTTGTTATTCTCTGTCATGTTATTTGTTCATTTGTTTGTCGATATCATGTTCATGTACAATAGGACTTATGTGGTTATTGCACTAAATTATAAAATTGCTTTTACATTGCATATAAGCATAGATCACTTTCTTTACGTATTTTATATCAACATCTTACACGATTTATGGAACTTAATAACTCACCTAGGAATGAGGACTAAGTAAGCTAATCAAACACATTTAAAAATATTGTTTTACACAATCTTCCTTCTAATAGTTCAAGTCTTAGAATGTGTTCCCACTATTGATATTAACTTAAAATAAAACATTCAATTGATAAAGTTTTTTAAACATATAGGGTTTAATTTTACCGGGGTAAGATCCCTTTTACCAAAAAAAAACATATAGTGTTTACACAAGTTATTAGGGGTGTTTGGGATTGCTTATTCAAAATAGATTATGTGTTTTGATAATTGATAATCAGATAATCAACGGTTATAAAACGTGATTCTAAAAAATAATGTTTGAATTGGATTATGCGGTTTGAAATCAAAATAATTAGATAATTAGTTTTCTAGTGTTTGGTAAATCAGATTATTTGTTTAGTTAATAGATAAAATACCTAAAATAGGTATCCTTTGTATTTTTGAATTATCTTTAATTTAATATATAAAAATGATTTTTAAAAACTTGATAACATTATTTTTTATACAAATTCTTCGAATAAAAATGATGTTGGGCTTAAAGGAAAAAAAGCCTTTTAAAATCACTAGTAGGGTTATGTCCATTTAACACTTTCACTTAGGGGTGTTGGTTAGGTTATCGGGTTATTCGGTTAATTTTTTTTTGGATAAACTCGAAAACCGAACCGAACCGAACTAGAATTCAAACGAACCGAACCGAAAACCGAATTCGAATTCGGTTCGATTCTCGGGTTGACCCGAATAACCCGAATTTCACTATTTTTAAATTTTTTTTTTAATAATTACATAGATTTTTAGTAAACAAAAAATTATTATTAACATAAAAAGTGTTTTTGGTATATTATGATAACATTTTAATGGTATTTATATATATAAATATATAAAAATATACATATATTTATGTGAATTTGGTTTCCGGTTCGGAGTGCCAAACCCATATCCAACCCGAGAACCGAATTAGTAGTTCGGTTCGGTTTGATTTTGGCGAATTCGGTTTGGTTATTAGTTCGGTTCAGTTATTTTCGGTTCGGTTTCGATTTTTTATTTTTTTATTTTTTCGGTTTTTTCGGTTTTTCTGCTCACCCCTACGTTCTCATAGTATTTTTTTTCCAGCCGCTATGATGTAGTACTAAAGGACAAAATACAAAAAAAAAAATGAAGTTCAACAAGTCAACTACAACAACAGTAGCCATAGAGATCTCTTACAAAGTTATATAGTGTGTCTTCTTATGTTGTAAGAACAAGTTGGCTTTTAGCCCGCACGTTGCCTGTCGGGATTAATTTTATTTCAAAAAGTATTTGGCTACCATAGTGTGTTTTGTAGATGTTTTTGTGTAGTCCAATATATGTATTCCAAAGTAGTGCCGTTTGTGTGTTTTATTTTTGAGAGCATAGTTGTGTAACAAAACATGTATCATAAAGCACTGATGGACAAAATGAACTAAAACCACTCCACATTTGTAACTTTGAATAATATTTATGCTCGAAAAGTACAGCATGGATAGTACGACGACAATGTTCCCCGCTACCAGCTGAATGTCTATCTACATTGTCACCATGAGTCAAATGTGACAACGATGGAGGACCTGTTAAAGACACAAACACGTAACCAACCACGAACAGAAACCAACATATGAAAAGTAATAACAAAGACTAAAAGGAACTTACTAATAGCATGTGGCGTTCCAGATGTATGTAACCTCTCATCACGACATGAGACTGAATTCAACCGACGCAGACAACGTCTTTTCGATTGGACACTCAAAATCCAGATACTTTCAACCCCTGACCGCAGCATGGTACAGAACTCACTGAGTATAAAACCTCAAAAGGTATATATTATTGTAATTGTAATTGTGATTTGTACATTAGATTGTATGTGTATTTATATTAATGTCATGGCTTAGAGATTAAACAACTAACACATAACCTAATGGGTGCGGCCCATCTATATAATTGGACCGACCTATCTAATCTAGTTTGGTCTAACACGCCCCCGCAAGCTAAGGTCGGGCAACAACCTGCAGCTTGGATCTTAAAAAGAGGAATCGAGGAGTTGGTAATGGCTTTGTAAAGATATCTGCAATTTGATCATGTGTAGATATATGTTGAACTTGAAGATCTCCTTGAGCAACCTTTTCCCGAACAAAGTGATAGTCTATTTTCACGTGTTTTGTACGCGCATGAAAGATAGGGTTAGCTGACAAGTATGTTGCACCAAGATTGTCACACCAAAGTATAGGAGTTGAAGATGAACGGATTACAAGCTCATTAAGAAGAGCTTGAAGCCATGTGAGCTGAGCAACAGTGTCAGCAAGAGCCTTATATTCAGCTTTTGTAGAGGAATGTGAAATCGTACGTTGTTTACGAGTGGTCCAAGATATGAGGTTTGAACCAAGATATATAGCAAATCCCCCCTTGGACCGTCGATCATCTGAATCTCCAGCCCAGTCAGCATCTAAGAAAGCTTTAAGAGAAGTATCGGGATTACCTTTCCATAGCATGTTAGTAAAAGCTTGAAGGGTAGAACCAGAAGAACAATGTATGAGCATAACATGTTCAACCGTACCATGAAGATAATGTAAAATTCGTTTAACTGCAGACCAATGATTCTCGGTCGGAGCATGCATATATTGACATACATTGTTAACAGCAAAAGCTATGTCAGGCCGAGATAGGGTAACATATTGTAAAGAACCCACTACTTGTCAATATTTACTGGATTAGAGAAAGCGGTATTGTCATCTAAACTGAGTGAGCTCGAGGTAACCATGGAAGAAGACACGGGATTGCAGTTAGAAAGACCAGCACTTTGTAATAGCTCCAAAATATACTTCTTTTGAGATAGGAGAATGCCGGACACATGCGGAACAATTTCAATACCCAAGAAGTAGTTAAGTGGCCCGAGATCTTTTAATGCAAAAGCGAATCCAAGTTGACAGTTTATATTGTCGATAGTGCCCTTATTATTACCTGTAACAATGATGTCATCCACATATACCATAATGTACAAAAGTATGTCTCCATGTGATGTGTCATTGTGTGGTGTATATTTTTATGATTCAAGTTTTAAATTTATATTTTGCCGACTAAACCAAAAACAACACTTTAACGAGCAGTGTACCCTCGGATAGTATTATCAGTGTTAAGTATGTTCGAACACTTGAACGAGGTTAAATCTAAAATCTATCAATTTAATTAATATCTTGGTTATCTAATCTATGTTAATTCTTTTCTATTCTAAACCTATGTCAGTCCTAATCCTAATTCTAACGGGAAAAGGGGATTTTCAGCCTGAGAGACTGGCACTGTTTGGTTGGTGACTACAATCAATTCAATGCACTTTAACCCACGCAAGCAAATTAACAAAAGATAAAAGAGCGGTCGAGCCAAATATAAGAAAATTGTATTAACCATTTATAAATTCAGATTAGAACGTTTGGTTTGTTTATTAAGCTCAATGATACTTCTTACATGAGGCGGAATACTCATATCTAAGACATAGGGAGCTACAACACTCTAGAGACTTATACACATTAATTCTGTCACAATCACAACATCGCTCATAAAGCATCCTTAAGTCGCTGATTTAAAATTCGATCTTTAGGATTAAAAGCAATGGGCGAACTTGTTAAAACCCTAGCTCATAGAGACTTTACCCACTTACCGTTTAATGGCGATTTATACACTAGTAGTCCACTTGTCCAACTATCCAATGGAATCAGAATGTTATTTGTTGAATTATCTAGGTTCACCTTCTAGTCATCACGATCAATAAATCATTGGCAATATCCAATTAACTAGTTAAGCCCGAAGCGTATCCTAGACACATATTTAGCAGGACAATATTTGTGATCCTATGATTCTAGATGTATAAATTACTATATGGAGAGCTATCCCAGACTCTAGATTACTTGGTCCGTATCACTAGATCCAGTTGAATGATAGGTCGCATACAAAAGCGCGTAAACAAGTATAAATTGATAAACATAAACAAGCATTCAATGATAAATCAAGAAATTGAGATAAACAAATACCAAACATTCAGATCTTCATAATAATGGCTAATACCCAAAGGTATTAGCCTTCAAACGCCATAATAAATACAAGAGCAATTATTTAGCCAAGGTAAACTAACCGAGTTAACGAATGATACCAAAAACTGAACGATTACTAAAGTATATGAAATTACACGATGTCTCCTATGGAATTGATAGCGTTGCTCGACCTCTTCTGCTCTTTTTCTCCTCTGAAAATCAACTTTTATGGTTTAGGTATCGAGAATATGATTTAGCACATCAAAAACTCGTTTTTGAATTTTGTATTTATAGGGTCTGGAAGTCGGTTTGATACGACATATCCAAGGGATTGGATACGGCGTATTGGAGTTTCTTGGAGTAGGGACCACGTTTGATATCTTCCAGAATATTCATATACTATATCTTGAATACGGCTTATTGAGTTCTTCTGGATATGTCGTATTGATCTTATTTCCTTTGTGGTCTTTGGTGAGTGCGGGCACGGATACGCCGTATCTTCCTTAATGGATACGGCTTATTGGTTGTCAAAAATATTAATCTTCGAAATATCTTCGTTTAAGCTCTAAAATGCGCGCCTTTTGCTAATATTCACCAAGTACTCCATAATTACTACAATTCTCAAATATAAACGATTAAGTAACAATTCTTTGCAATAACTATATACAAAATGGGTTAATAACATGGGATAAATGATGCTATAAAATAGACGTTATTTGATGTCATCAAATACCCACCCACTTGAATCCTATTTGTCCTCAAGTAGCATTTAGAAGTTTATAAAAATGTATCCCTAAAGATATTTTTCGTTAAAGCATTTATTTGATCAATTACAAGTACACAATCAAACACCTCATGAAATAGAAAGATGAAAACACTCAAATCACTCAACTAATCTATGTGGTAACATGTAACTAATTCGCTCAATTGCTTGGTGGTGACGAGTATTCTATCATAAGCTTGGCAATAATACATATCTCCACCACTAAAGCCAAGGAGTAACAAGTTTATAAAGGTAAGTATAGGTTTTTGTATAGAAAGGCTTACGGTTTGATCATTCTACAATCTTTCACCAGAAGTACCAGTCCAATAAGGCAACTGAAGAATACAAACATGGTCGTAACGATGAAATAGACCTGTGTGTTCGATCACATCCCTATTCGAATTTAACTAACAGTTAGGATGAAGATTGATATAGGGTAGGAACCTTCTAACTTTCACCAAAAGTCGTAAACCAACGAGGCAGCTGAGACATGCATACATGGCCGTAACGACGGAATAGACATGCACGCTCGTACAAATCATCATTCGCATAAAACCAGCGGCTAATCATTAGGTAAGAGGGAAGTAAATTGTTGTTAAATAAAAAATCAAGAAACAAATAGATTAAGACTAAGATACAAGTTGCTAGACACTTTTTCCTGACCGTTACCATGACAAAGACACGACTATTTACAACGTCTTGATCATAGATCAAAAACAACAACCTAAGTTAGCGTTCCCGTAATGGTCAACTTCCTAATCATCCCAAAACTTTACATACTCTACAAGGTAAGTGGCGATATCTACCACTTTGTACAATACTTTACATCGTCTATTTTTGTTGCGTATCAACGAATAATCGATCCTTCGTGTAATTCCTTCGGTAATGCTGAAACGATTATCTTCAAACTTTCCTTCTCTTTTTTGTTGCGATTTTTCTATTTTTTTTAAATAATGCTTCAAATATCGGTGTAGTTTCACCATCTTCACGATCATAATAATTCCGGATAATTCCTTTGGTAATTCTTCGTTCTTTGGATTCACCAATAATTATGATGGTAGTAAAATCACATGAGTTTTGACTATAATATACAATCCCATTTGCAATGTGCAAATTTCCAACCGCACCAAAGATAGAAAATGACACAAGACTTGGAAAATACAAACTTTACACTTTAAGCAACTAGCAACTATAAATTAAACTTAATCTAACAGGGTAGGTTAAGGTGTAAGGGTGTAACAAAACAAATAATTGGTGTAGTTCATAAAGGATTGGCTCTACGGGTTGTTCTAGTGTATCTTCACTCTAAAGATGAGAGTGAAAAAGGTTTAACTGGAGGTTAACTGACCGGTGTAGTTAGTTAATAAACAACATGGATAGGTTTTTTTAGGTGTAATCCTAAAATTTACCAATGTAAACAAGTTACTCCAATTAAATCCATAATACTCATTATTGCGGCTCGAATAGATATACCAAGTCAAGTTCTAAAGTCTACAACATCACCGGCACACTCATATTTTGTGGAATTTGAGTAAACAATTGGAAACGGATAGGCTAAATTCTCACAATATCTAACAAGGGTTATTGTGTGCGGTTATGTATCAAGTAATTTTCACAAAAGTATGCTTGAAGTTTTTTTAATTTGAGTATAATTTAAGCATTTTAATCATTTTAATGTGAAAAATAGGACAAGTAAACATTCTAATTCCATCCTTCCACTTGAATTATACAACGTCCTCGTTGTATAGATAAAATATTAAAAATACGGGAATTAAAAAGAATTAGAATGAGTAACTTCCCTGATATTTGCTCGGTAGATTCTTCAATTTGCATTTATGAGCAAGATGTGTTGAACAACCGTCTTGAGGTTTCAAGACTCCAACACTTTAAGATCTCCAGATTTGTAAATCCTCCACCAATATTCGTCGATATTTCTTTCATGAGGTCCTGTGTAAAATAGGAAAAACGTGCATTCCTATCTTGGCATCTACGGTTAATTTAAACTAAACTAAACAAACTAAATACGGGTCAGTCTGGTGGATACGCCGTATCAAGTTAATGAATACGCCGTATTGCCAGAACTGACAATAATGTTTTTAAAGTGCAATAAACTGATAACGTCCAGACAATTAATACGCCGTATGGTATGGAGCGGATACGCCGTATTGATGTCTGGAAAGACAGACTCGATAACAAAATTAAATAACATTCCGGGTTGTCTCCCGGGAAGCACTTATGTTTACAACAAAGTCTTTAAGTTAGACTTGTCTTCAGCTTCTCTTCATTATTTGGTGCGCGTCACCTTTCATCCGTTGTCCTTTTTTTGAAAAATATATTGGTAGATTTTGGACATAGTATCTTCGTTTCTTTCCCAAATACCGTATTCATAACTTTTTATAGCAATATATTCTTTGTTGGGTCCAATCGAGTACTGAATAGCTTCAAACTTTTCTGCTTTGTACCTTCTTTTGTTAGGTTCCTCTTCAATAGAATTAGATGTATTGCTATATTTGCGCTTTGTCTGACTTTGTTCATCTTCCTTTCCGGTGCCGCTCTTTCCATGTGTTATCAGATAGGGTTTGAAGAACGAGTCAGCAGTAGTATTGTTACTTCTTAAGATGTTATCATCCATTCGTCTCTTATTCCAATTCCCATTCATCCAAGCATGGAACAATACTTTTTTAGTTCTTCCATCCACTTTCTTATGATTTTTAAATGATGTGTTTACGTTTGATAAGAATTTAATTGGATTAATCCCTCAGTTATCTCCTTCGTCCAACATTTCATCCTCTTCATCGTATGATTCGGGATAGAATCTATAGAAGAACGTCTCAACAAGTTCCTCCCAAGTGGTGATTTTTCCATCTCCCTCACTAATCCACCATTCTTTAGCATCATCGGCCAACGAGAGAGGAAAGATTTTCATTCGTAGTTGATGGGAATTGGTGCCAGGAACGTAGATCAAATCAACCATTTTAAGTACCTTAGCAATGTGATCTATTACGTCTTCATTATACGTTTCGTGATATATGTTCTTTCATAATTCCATCAAAGATTCCTTGTTGAGTTTGATGTGCGCTAAAACACACATCTTTATAACCCCGCAAAACACTATAAAACGGACTAAAAATACTAAAATATGCTTAATTATATTGCAAATATATTTGTTTGGTATTTTTATGTCTTGCAGGTACTATGGATTGAAAACAAAGCAAAAATAGGTATTTTCGGGTTCGTTTCAATCAAAAGTGCTTAATATTCAAGATCAAGACGGAGTCATTAATATTTCCTGAGCATGCCATTGGAAAGAGCACGAGAATTCGAGTCCGACAGTGCCTTCATCTCTTATTGGGCCAGCCCCACCATTTATATGGGTCGGACCGACCCATATTTATTAAAAGTTCAATAACCCACAGCTGCTACTTTAATGCACTCAACCCAAAATAAGCGCAGGCCCATAATTGATATACAAATGCTATAACAAAAGAAACCCGGCCCAAGACTTATTAAATGAAGCTCGGCCCAACATGCTGGATCACAGGCCCACCAAAATGAAGTTATGATAGAAAAAAAGCCCAACACTTGTTAGATGGCTTGATAAATACGCACATGATTAGGAGAGCAGAGGACAATATATCTTGTCTTCATTTTTTTCTGTCTTTATTCGAGTAGGTAGGATAGAATGCAGTAGATTATTGTTTCTCTAGATCTATTAGGTAGATTAGAGTTGGAGTAGGTGTATAATAGTTTTCAACAAAATTTTCATGTTATTTATTTATCTATTTTTTTGTCATTTTTGTTTTCAAGTTTTATCAATTCTAGTGGACCAAATGGTTTATGTGTTCTATCAATTTATTCACGGTTTTCAATTTATATTAAATGCTTTTCAAATTTGTTCAAATATTTGGTTTCAGGTAGTTATGTCATGTAGTTTTATAAGAATCAGTGTTCATTAATTCTAGTTAATGCTTCTAGTTTTTTTTATTATCATTTTTATTTGAAGATTAATAGTGCGTTCGGGTACTCGGTTGAGAAATAAAAGGTTAAACGTCATTAATGTGTTAATACAATGGAGCTTACGGATGGGTTAAAGTTTATGGAGCGGGTCTCATCTCATATTGCCATTCTACATCCCTCGTCTCATTCGGTTATCTCTTGCCTTTTTTACTTCTTTATTTTTATCTATGTTTATGCTTTTAGCCATGTTTAGCTTAGTGATGATCATTGTTGCGTTATTCGTTGATTTTAGCTTAGTTATAATGTTTAGCGAGTAGATTTGTGGTATGCTTGTTAAGTGACCGTGAATAGTGAGTTAAGTGTGGAATAAAAAGAGACTTGTTGATTAATAATTTTCGGATTAGTTAGATTTCTTATTTGAATATTTCGAAGGGCAAAAGCCGGAGAAATAATCAAACATCAAATCTAGTAATTAATACTTTTATAAGATATAGTTTTCAAAATAGACCAACGTCGTGAGAAAATAATATTTTTACCGGTGTTAATTCGTCATCATTTAAAGTAGTTTGTACCAACATAAAGACTTGTTTTCAATATAAACCAACGTTGTGAGAAAACGATTTTTAAACGGGTACCAATTCTTTATTATCTCTTTATTTCACATTTAATGATCTTTTCACCTCACTTGACAAGCATATTCTTTTTAGTTATATCTTAGTATTATTTTAGCTTTTATACAATTAGTATAATCCAAAACCAAATCAAAAAGATAATCAAGCATCAAACTAGAAATATTAACGTAAATCTCAAATTCAATTCTCGTTGGGATACGACTCCGGAAGACTTAATTATTACTTTTTCTAAAAGTGCTTCTTATTTCTAACGGGATACGTAATATTATATAGATACGACTAGTACGTATTTATACATTATCAGAGTTCAATGTTTATGTCGTTACTAGTGATAGAAAGATTTGATTCAGTTGGAGCTTTTTCCATGTTATCATATAGAATTGGTTCAGCTATGACTTCTTGTAGTTCCTTCTTCAATCAACTAGCTTCGATAAGTTCTTCTTGTAACAAGGGTAAAAATATCAGCAGGATTTGCTCTGAAGAAAGATAGAAAAAAATTTAGCACGAAAATCAAATATAGAAAACTTAGATTTCTGTTTCATTTTCAGATGATCGATACGCCATATTCAATGGAAATGGATACACCGTATTAATCAGTTGAATGAATATGTTGTTTTGGACAGAAAGTTGGATACGCCGTATCCAATGGAAGTGGATACGCCGTATCAGGTTATCGACCAGAACAGTGTATTGAGAAAAACAAGAAATTGAAATGAGTTTGTCTATGACCCAAATCTTTATTCTTATAATGAAACACCCAACTTCTTCAACCAACTTCCACAACACCAATACGAGACATACTCGTGTGAGTTTTGTAGAGGGAACCCTCACCAGGGCTTTGATTGTCAAACAGAGAACACACCCGTTTATGACCAGGGTCCCTGTTACAATCAAGACTTTGGTTTTAACCAACCTCTATTTTATTCACCGAGTTAGCCATAACAGTTTGACTGTTGTGAGGTCTGTAAAGGTTCGCATTATAGTTCTGATTGTCAAAGTAGGAACCCGCTTGTCTATGAGCCTAATCCTAGTAAAAATTATGACTTTACTTCTTTTGACCAACCTCCATAGTAACATATTGATAATTCACAGTAGTTCTACTGTTGTGAGCATTGTGGAGGTCCCCATTATGGATCTGATTGTCAAACGGGTAACGTGTTCTATGAGCATGCTCCTTATGACAATTATAACTCATTCGGTTTTGACCTACCTTCACAGTTCACACCCCCTCAGCCGTTCCCCTTAAGAGAGTTAACTCGACAAGAATTGATTAAATACATGATCAAATCTCAAGAACAGTTCAACATAAATCAAGAGAAATTTAACATGGATGTTCAAGCTGAAATAAACTGCTTTCAGGAGATACTGGGCCTTAGAAATTCAAACCATGATCCTCCTGTTGACTTATATGAACCTGGGGGGAGTACAATAATGATATTGAGGCGACTCTTGCATACACACCAACCCCACTTGTTTTAGCTACCATTGAGCCTTTAGACACCTTCTTAATGGGGGATGAGGTTATTAGCACTATTCCCGCAAGGGAAATTAATGAATTCATAAAGTCTAGTGTTGACGATCTTGTCCCAATCCCAAGGGAGTCTGAGTTGACATTGGATAGTACTGATTTAGAGTTTTGTATGCCTATTGATCTACCTTTACCTTGTACTGATGTTTTGGGAGATGCTATAGTAGATATCGACTTACTTTTAGGAGAGCATTTAGACACCCTCTCAACGGGGGATAGGGAAATTGACTTCAATCCTATTAGGGACATAGAAGAACTAGAACGTTTACTAGCCGATGACCCTGTCCCAGTCCCAAGGGTGTTTGATGAACCTTTAGGTAATTCTGATTCGGTACCTAGATCTTATGATGTGACTTTCTCAAACCCTCTCTTTAACTTTAATGATGATTTTACCTTATGTAATGATAATCCACTATTTGATGAGGAGTTTAAGGACATTAGTAGCCTGGACCCCCTTGTGTCGACTCCAGTTATTGATGAGTCCACTTTGCTAGTCACACTATCCTTATCGTGTACTAATGTTTTGGGAGATGTTATTGTAGAATATTGCTCACCTTTTAGGGATCCTAGACTCCACTCATCAACGGGGATAAGGTAATTGACTCAATCCTAGTAGGGGACATAGAAGACTAGAGCGGTTACTAGCCGATGACCTTATCCCATCCAGAGTGGTTTGAAGATACCTTTTAGGTAACCCTGACTCGGTGTCTAGATCCTTAGAGACTAGTGACTTAATTTTGGAGGAGCAGATCGGCCTAGACGATTTAATTCCAACTGAAATTGATGATGGGTATTACGATTCAGAGGGTGACATTCTATTTTTGGAGCATCTGCTTATCGAATAGACATTCTTTGATCCCACTCCTGCAGTGTTACCTAAAGAGTCCACCCTACTTGTCACACCACTTCCCGATCCAAACAAGCAGATATGCTTAAAGGGAAGATGGAAAGATTTATCATTTCTTCTCCCGACACAGTCGGGGGGAAACAATCGAAAGGTATAGAATACCTCTTCTTTTTAGTTCTCAATCAATGCCACACACCCGTCCTAGCTGCATACTCACCTAAGGAGGTGATGTATCACTTTTACCATCCTCACCTCACATCAGGTGATGGATTTGACCATGGACCAAACAAACAAGCGCTTCTCGAGAGGCAACATGTGTTATCTATCTATTTTATTTTCTTTATTTTTATTTTTATTTTTATTTTGAATAAGTGTGATGTATTTTTCGCCTAAGTGTGGGGGAGTTCTTCTCTCCATGTTGTGTTTCGTGGTTATCTGTTTTTGCTTGCGAGATTCCCTTTGATCTTGAAGACCTTCGTGCTTGTTTTTAATCTTCCAATCACGCGGTCTCCGATCATCTTCATGTTTATATCCTGAATGTTAACTAATTAATTGACCGAGACTAACATACATAATGAACGAACTTCATGTTCGACTCAATATTTTGAGGCTAACACGAGTGAATTTACAACAACAACATCACAACCATCACAACTTCTAGAGGCTAAAGACAAAGGGAAGGCAAAGATGATAGACACTAAGAAGCCTTTAAAAAACAAAGATCAAATTTTGATTGATGAAGAAATTGCTCAAAAACTTCAAGCTCAATTAAATGCTGAATTGGAAGAAGAAGAGAAGCTTACAAACCAAAAGGAAGAAGATGCAAACATTGTTGAATGGGATAATGTTCAAGCTATGATAGATGCAGATTATGAGCTAGCTGCAAGATTATAAGCACAAGAGCATGAAGAGTTGACTATTGAAGAAAGGTCAAAGATGTTTGTGGAGCTCATGGATAAAAGAAAGAAAAATTTTACAAGACTTAGAGCAGAAGAGCAGAGAATAAAACCACCAACTAAAGCTCAGAAGAGAAGTCAAATGTATACCTATCTGAAACACATGGCTGGATACAAACAAAATCAGCTAAAGAGCAAAAACTATGATGAAATTCAGAAGTTATTTGATAAAGCCATGACAAGGGTAATCATGTTTGTAGATATGGATACAGAGAGCTTAAAGAAGGCAGAGATGATACAAGAAAGCAGGTCTAAGAGAACAAGAGAAGAACTTGAGTCTGATAATTCAAAGAAGCAAAAGATAGATGAGAATGTAGAAGCTAAAGTAGATGATGAAGCAGAGATGAAAAAGATTATGGAGATAGTTCCTGATGATGAGGTAGCAATTGATGCTATACCACTAGCCATTAAGTCCCCAATCATTATTGACTAGAAAATCATCAAAGAAGGAAAGATGGGATACTTTCAAATCATAAGAGCTGATGGTAGTTTAAGGAGGTACTCATCAATGATTAAGATGCTTTAGAACATTAACAAAGAAGACCTGGAAACACTTTGGAAGTTGGTTAAAGCTATACATGAGAATACAAGGCTAGAGGAGGCATATGAAAGAGTGTTATGGGGTGATCTGAAAGTGATGTTTGAAACTGATGTAGAAAGTAAAGTATAGAGAAATCTACAAGGATACAATGTGACAGTTTGGAAGCTATTTTCTTCAAGAGGAGTACATTTTGTAAGATTTCAGAATCTGCATATCTTTATGCTGGTAGAGAAAAATTATGCACTCACACCTGCAACAATCACAAAAATGCTCAACGAGAAGCTTCAAACTGACCATTGGAATGAGATGTGCTATCAACTTCTTAAGCTCATGACGAAACAACGCAAGAATCCTGGAAGTGTTTGAATGCATCCTCTTAGTGAAGATAAAGCTTTTAATCAAGAAACTTGAAGATTCAGAAGATGAACATCAAGTTTAGGAGAGGATTGTTGGGATCAAAAGGCTTCATGATGATCTTGAAGTTAATACTGCTAAGGTTAGAGTTACTGCTGCTAAGCATAACTTAGTGCTGTTAGTGATATTAGTGAAAAATATGCTAAGTAGTTAGTACTATCAGTTAATACTGCTAGTATATATTACTACTGCTAATGGAAGTTAAGACTGCTCAAAGACTTAGAAGAAATACTACTAAGTAGTTAATACTGCTAGTATAAAAGTTAGTACTGTTAGTGTAACTTAGTACTGCTAGTGTATGTTAGTACTGCTTAAGTAAAGTTACAACTGTTAGTATAAAGTTGGTACTGCTAGTGTAACTTAGTACTGCTGATGAAGAATGAAGAAAATATTCTAAGTAGTTACTACTGGTTGTACACAGTTAGTGCTGCTGGAATAAAAGTTAATGCTGCTGGTTACAACTACTGAAAGATTACAACTGCTAGAAGAGTTTCTACTGTTAAAAGGATAAAGACAAGAGAAATGATTAAGATGAAGATTGTTTATCAAGATTACTTACGGGATAAGTATGAGATATTTTTGTAAAAGATATGTATATCTTATTAAGGTAGAAGATTTGCAGTTATGTATTAAAATTATAGAAGATTTGTAGTTATCTTGTAAAGGACTCCTTGGTGTATAAAAGGAGATCCTAGGTTATGGTTATTAACACGCATTTATACGTTTTTGATATATAGCTTCAAGGTTGGAAACCCTAGTACTACACAGAGTACTCGTATTATTGATAATAATAATATTGGAGTTTTTCAGTAACGTCATTGTTCATACAGTTTACTGTTTCATTAATATTTTTCTAATTATTAAAGAGTAGATTCCGCATACTCTTTAGTATTCATAAAGTTTCTTCCATGGTTGTTTTGGATTTATCCAAAGTAACTTAACCTTTACAAGCTAAGGAATCGATCTTAAGTTGGGATCAACAAAAATAATCTTGATTTTTATTTGATATTTTGGTTTTTAACATTAGATTAGATCTAACCCTTAGGATTAGTGTAATTTAGATTAGTGTATATTCTTGTATATTCTGTAATTTTGTATATTTGTCTTTAATTATTTGTTTTTAATTGTTTGTGTATTTAATTGTTTATCTTAACACACTGTCATGGTCGAGATCTGAATACGGTGTATCCACTTCCATCAGATATGGCGTATCTAATTCTTTGTCTAATACGGCTTATTCATTCAAATTAATTAATACGGCGTATCCACTTCTATTGGATACGGCGTATCGATCATCTGATAAAGTTCTTTTCCCTTCTCGAACTTAAAGCCTAAATTTTTTTTATATACCTTTCTTCGCTGGTTCTACTGATAATTTTCTGGGTATTTTTCAGAAAGAATGACAAAGGTTATCAGAGGAGAGTTCGAGAAAATTAAGGATGTTAAGGTCGAAGATGTTTCGCTCACTTACGATACACCACTTGAGTTTTTCAACAATGAAGTCAGTTGATTAAGCGGAATGTATGATGATTTATTCACATATGAAGTTGAAGTTGCTAACATCCCATGTAACACGAATATGGATGATGATTAGAAGCATGAAGCTGATAATGGCATGGGATATGATCCGTCTGATGTTGCATTTACTGAATGGTTGGGATCAAAAATTTTCAACTACAAAACAATGTATCATTATACTATGAAAGCAATATGGATTTACTGGATCAGAGGAGATGATAAGGTTGAGCTCTGATATGTGCTAAAACACACATCATTTGTACCTCGGAAAATGCTAATAAACAAACTAAAACACTAAAATATGGATAAATATGTTACAAATATGTTTGTATTGTGTTTTTATGTCTTTCAGGTACAAATAATTGAAAACAAAGCAAAAACGGTAATTTTCGGGTGACTTTCGATGATGTTTTCACGTTTATCGAGGTCAAAACGAACTCGTTAATTTTCCCCGATCACACCATTGGAAAGAGCACAAAATTACGAGTCCAACGTTACTGGCCTTTCATATTTAAACCTTTTTATTTTGAACCTTTTTCGTCCCTATTTGAACCTTTAATACTAGTATAATTGAACCTGGCCAAAAGAGGGTTATATATTAAATTTGGTGTAATATAAATGAGACACTGCCTAGCGCAGTTGGTTTCATTATATGAGTTAACACTCATACCAAGAGGTCATAGGTTCGAATCGCAGGAGGGTTTCTCCCATCCATGCTACGTCAGCTGACACGTGGCACCACGTGGCATGCCACGTGGCGGACCAAGACCTGACCCAATTCAGACCCGACCCAAGACCCGACCTGACCCGGCCCAAGACCCGATCCACACCCGACCATGACCCACCGGTTGACTGGCGGTCAACCACCATTGACCGGTGGTTAACCGGCGGTAGTTCGGTGGTGGTCCGGCGGTGGTCCGCCGCCGTTGACCGGTGGTCCGGCGGTGGTCCGCCGCCGTTGACCGGTGGTCCGACGGTGGTCCGCCGCCGTTGACCGTCGTTGGCCACCGTTGATTGCCGTCGTTGACCACCGTTGACCTGTAGTGGCTCCGGTGACGGCTAACAAGCCGTGTGGCACCACTCTGGTGGTGACACGTGGCATAACTAATGATTGGTACGAGGTTGCAGGTACGAGGTACTATTCATACGAGGTGGCAGGTACGAGATACTGTTCATACGAGGTGGCAAGTATGAGGTGGCAGGGAATGTCAGGTGGCAGTACGAGGTGGGGGCGACTGGCCAATCAGAGCATGACACGTGTCTAAAACGCGTGATCCGGGGGTGCCAGGCGTGTGTTAGTCCGAGGTTGTCGTATGGAGATCCAAAGCAATAATGAGGCGGTTGGTGGAGAGCAAAAAGACTATAATACCCTCAGATCTTGCAATATGAGTGGTGGATGACCTAAAAGGACGAAAATACCCCTCCCACTTGGAGGCTATAAAACATCAGACGCAGTAGCTTCATTTGGTGTTAGTTAGTGTTAGAAATTTAGGATTTAATTTCAAGTGGAATAGTATAATTTTAGGAGTAGTATAGCTTATTGATTAAGCTCGATTCGAATGCTAAAAAGGGTGTCATGAGTCTCCTACTCGACTTATTCATTAAGTCTTGAGCACCTTTAAAAAAATCACGATTAATTTTTCACTCCTCTTGGCAACGGCGCCAAAATTGATGTGTCTTGTTTGTGGTGTTTATTTTTTATGATTCAAGTTTTAAATTATATTTTGTGGACTAAACCAAAAACAACACTTTAACGAGCAGTGTACCCGGTCCTGGTATAGTAGTTTCGTGGTGAGTTTGGTGTGTCGAAACACTTTGAACGCGAGGTTAAAATCTATCAATTTAATTCATATCTGGTTATCTATAATCTATGTTGTGTTTCTTTTCTATTCTAATCTAACGTTTTATGTCAGTCCTAAATCCTAATTTAACGGGGCATAAGGGGATTTTCAGCTGAGAGATGGCACACTGTTTGGGTTGGTGACTTACAATCAATTCAATGCACTTTTAATCCCACGCAGAGCAAAATTAACAAAAGATAAAAGGCGGTCGAGCCATAATATTAGAAAATTGTATTAACTCATTTTAATTGAATTAGAAAAGTTGTTTGTTTATTAAGTGCAAGGATTTCTTCTTTCGATGGCGGTATATCATTCTTAAGATTAGGCGTTTCATCATCTAAGATTAGACACATTAATTCTGTCAACATTAACAGCATCACATAAAGCATCCTTATTCGCTTGATTATAATCTATCTTAGGGATTTAAAGGCAATGGTGATCTTGTTAAACCCTAGCTCATAGAGACTTTACCCACTTACTGCTTAATGGCAATTTATACATAGTAGTCCATTGTCCACTATCCAATGGAATAGAATGTTTATTTTTGTTGAATTATCTAGGTTCCTTCTAGTCATCACGATTCAATAACTCTTTGGCAATATCCGATTAACTAGTTAAGGCCGTACGGTTATCCTAGGACACATATTTCGCAAGGACAATATTTGTGGAATCCTATGTTCTAGATTGTATTATTTACTATATGGAGGGAGCTATCCCAGACTCTAGAATTAATCTTTGGTCCGTATCACTAGATCGTTGTATGCGTGGTCGACATACAAAAGCGCGGAAACAAGTATAAATTTGATAAACATATAAACAAGCATTCAACGTTTTAAATCAGAATCAGATAACAACTACCAAACATTCAGATCTTCAATAATAAATGGCTATTACCCAAAGGAATTTAGCCTTTAAACGTCATAATAAATTAAGAGCAATTATTTAAGCATAGTTAAACTAACGAGTTAATCGAATGATACCAAAAACATGAACGAGTACTGAAAGTAATATGGATTACATGATGTCTCCTATGGAATGATAACGGTTTGTCGACCTCTTATTGCTTTTTTCCTCTATTGAATATAGACTTTTTATGGTTTAGTATTATGAGAATATTAATTTAGCACACCTAAAACTCGTTTTTGAGTTTTGTATTTATAGGGTCTGGAAGTCGGTTCGATACGGCGTATCTAAGGAATTGGATACGGCGTATTGGATTTTCTTGGAGTAGGGACCACGTTTGATATCTTCCAGAAATATTCACATACTATATCTAGAATATGGCGTAATTGAAATCTCTGGATACGGCGTATTGATTTTCTTTCCCTTGGAGTGGTCTTTGGTATGCTGGCACGGGATACGCAATATCTTCTTTAATGGATATGGGTACTTGGTTGTCAGACTCCTAATTTTAAAATATCTTGTTATTAAGCTCCCAGAAAGTGCGCTTTTGTAATATTCCCAAGTTCTCCAATATTACCTGCATATTCTCAAAATATAAACGATTATGTAACAATTCTTTACAATAACTATACAAAATGGGTTAATAACATAGGATAAATGATGTTATAAAATAGACGTTATTTGATATCATCACCATGCGAATAAATAAACAAAGATGGATCAGTTTTGGAGCCTTTGAAACCGAGATCTCGAAGAGCCTTGGAGAGACGCTCAAACCAAGCACGTGGGGCCTGCTTTAAGCCGTAAAGAGACTTATGAATCAAACATACATGATTTGTTCGCCGTGGATCAATAAACACCGGAGGCTGTTTCATATAAATCTGCTCCTAAATATTTCCATGAAGAAATGCATTTTGAATATCTAACTGGCGTAGTGGCCAGTCGTTAGTAACCGCAAGTGATAAAACAGCTCGAATAGTTGTCGACTTGACAACCGGGCTAAATGTCTCATGAAAATCAATACCTGGTTGTTGCCGAAAACCTTTGGCAACAAATCTTACTTTGTAACGAGTGATAACAACATTGGTATTAGAAGCACGAGGTACTAAAGACCACGTTCCATTTTTCATGAGAGCATCATACACTTCTTTTATAGCTTGACGCCACTCCAGAGAGTTTTTGGTAACGGTAAACAAGGTTGGTTCAATGATGGTAGTGGGGAGGACGGTAGCATGATTTGCGGAAGGATTGTAGGGAAACCGTTGTTTGGTATTTTGACGAAGATTTGCAGGACGTTGCCGAGTGATGGGAGGTGGTGGTGGTGTTGGTATTGATGTAGTCGATACGGGAGATGGTTGACCATTAGAAGACTCGAGAGAAGTTTGAGAAGTTGGACTCAAATGCGAAATTGATGATGGAGATGACTCGATTCGTGTGCGTTGGTGAAGATGGACTAGGTGGTCAGTAGGTAAGGAATACATAGGTGCTTGAGAGTAGTAATAGGGAGATGTTGCGAATGGGGGTGAGGAAGTTGTTTTAGGGATATCGAAGGGAAATTGTGCTTCATTAAAACGAACATGTTCGGCAAATAAGGACGCTCGGTAGAGATATCAAGACAACGATATCCATGATGGGAGGGGCTGTAGCCAAGAAAGACACACGGATTGGAACAAAAATCCATTTTGTGACGATTGTACGGACGAAGATGGGGAAAACATAGGCACCCAAAGACACGAAGAAAAGAGTAGTCGGGAGACCGTTTGAATATATGTTCAAAACGTGACTTGTTTGTTGATGTGCGAGAGGGCATGCGATTGATTAGGTAAACAGTAGTATCAAAAGCATAATGCCAAAAATGTTGAGGAACACATGCTTGAGCAAGAAGAGTCAGACCGGTCTCCACAATGTGGTGATGCGAGTTTAAACCAAAGCGGTGGGGGCTCGTTTTGCCACTTTGTATGAGGACAAGATCATCGGTGAATAATTCCTAGCGAAGAGAAAAATGAAGCTTAATTGTGAAACTCATCACCCCAATTGGTTTGAACATTCTTTAATTTTGTTGTGAATTGATATTCAACCATTTGCACAAATGATTTAAAAGTGGAATACACATCAGATTTTTGAGCTAAATGATATATCCACATGTAACGAGAAGAGTTTTTAGATAGACATGTTACTAAACTATCAACTTTTATTCGCCTAAGTTACTAAACTTTTTTTTTGTTCATTTGGGTCATTGGACTATCAAAGTTTCTTTAAGGTTACCGAACAACAAAAGTGTGTTCATTCAGGTTACCTCGTATACTGGCAACCGGGATATTATGTTTTGACCTTCTCCACGTCAGCTTTTTTGTTGGGACCCAATTATAATCAGAAACTTATGTCAGGTTATTTGACATGTATGCTTACTCAACTTGCGAATTTTGTTTTCGCTTAAGTTACTTAACTTTGGTTGTTTTGTTCATTAAAAATACCTCTAGAAAATACATGTTTTTATACACGTTTTTATTCATGTTTTTATATGCATTTTTATACGCATTTTTTATACACGCTTTTATACACACATTGTATACACGTTTTTATACATACATTTTTGACACGTTTTTATACACACAATGTTATATATATTTTTTATACATTTTTATATTTTTATGCACACAATTTTATATATTTTTGTACACATAATTTTATATATTTTTATACACACAATTATATATATATTTTTTATGCACGTGTTTTTATACACACATTTTTACACGTTTTTATGCACACATTTTTATACAGTTTTTTATGTGTATAAAACCGTGTATAAAAATATGTGTATAAAAATTTGTGTATAAAACCGTGTATAAAAATGCGTGTATAAAAACGTGTATAAAATCGTGTATAAAAATGTGTGTATAAAAACGTGTGTATAAAACTTGTATGTGTGTATAAAACTGTGTATAAAAATATGTGTAAAATTGTTGTGTATAAAACCGTGTATAAAATGTGTGTATAAAAAAGTGTTTATAAAACGTGTATAAAAATGTGTTGTACAAAATGTTTGTATAAAAAGTTGACATTGATGAATTGAGAGAAAAACAACAGTGAAAGTGATTTCATTGAATTGAAAATGAAAAAAAGTACAGGGTATTTATACAAGAAATGAGCGGGAAAAGATAAAAACTGACTCTAACTATCTTCTAAAGTTACAACATAAACTCCTAAACTTTCTATAAGTTACACTTTGGTCCTTGTAGTTTCTGCAATGCTTCTCTTATAAAAACCGTGTATAAAACTGTGTATAAAAATATGTACAAGAATGTGTGTATAAAAACGTGTGTATAAAAATGTGTGTATAAAAAGATGTGTAATAAAACCGTGTATAAAAATGTGTATATAAAAAATATGTGTATGAAAACGTGTTTATAAAAATGTGTGTATAAAAATGTGTAGATAAAAATGTGTGTAAAAATTAGCAAAGTTTAGTAACTTAGGTAAACAAATTCGCAAAGTTCAGTAACTTATTTGTATCAAAAGTCAAATGCCACGCTGGCAATGTAACCGGGAATTAACACAAGCAACCGGTCACCGATAGTTCGATACCAAATTTAACCGGTTTTGATAGTCCAGTAACCTAAATGAACAAAAAAAAGTTTAGTAACTTAGGCGAACAAAAGTTGATTGTTTGGTAAACTATCTATCTAAAAACCCTAACGAGAATGATGATCAACACAAAACATAAAATATCTATGACCTTCAAAAGATAACAAAGGTGCGAGACCCCAAACATCACAATAAACCAAGTCTAAAATATTGTTACTTCGAAATCCAGATTCAAATAAAGGTAGTTTTGAAGATTTTCCCAGTGGACAAGAATTACAGAAACTTGACAGACTTTTATTTGTAACGGGAAGAGAAAAATTAGAAAGCATAGAACACAAAAGACGTTGACGAGGATGTCTAAACCGTCTATGCCAAATGGTTGGGGAAGCTCGTACAGCCGAAAAAGATACTTTATTGATGGACTTTAGTTGAGGAAGAGTGATGGTGTAGAGACCGTGTTTACTGGGGCCGGTGAGAAGAGTGGTGTGTGTAGACTCGTCCTTCACAATAAAATAAGAAGTGTGAAATTAAAAAAAAACATCATTATCATGACAAAATTTCTGAACAGAAAGGAGATTGTGGGAGATTTCTGGTACATGAAGAATGTTTTTGAGAGAAAACGTTTTTGTGGTGAGTAAACTTTAGATGAACCAATATGAAGAATAGGAAGACCCTTACCGTTTCCAACATAAAGTACGTCATCACCATAATATGCCTCTGATTTGTCCATTGCTTCCAAATCAGGCGTCACATGACTATTTGCTCTAGTGTTTGAATACCAATTTGCAGAGGTATTAGAGGATTGAGCACGGGTATTTGCAAAGTTAGCGGATGGCCGAGTGCGAATAGTAGAAGGGTCACGATTAGGACATTATGATGGAATGTGACCAATACCACATCTATTGCAAGTGCCATACACTGTGTTTTGGGTGGATGCCCAATCAAATTGACGACCGTTACCACAACCTCGGTTGTTGTTGTTACCACGAGAGTTGTTGCGATTGCCATGGTTATTGTTATTGTTATTCCTGTTGTTGTTTGATGGGCGAACACCATAAAAGGATTGTGGACCAGATGGTGCAATTGGTGACACTTGGAATCTAAGAGCACTCAATTGAGAAGTCAAATCTAAAAGTTGAGCTTGACGAGATTCTAGCATGCTTGGTGAGCCCACTGCATAGTTTGCAGCAAAAGATGAAGTGATAGACGGAGCAGGTGCATGAGTTTTTCCAAGCATATAATCATGATCACTAAGGAGTGCATGAAGCTCGCTAAATGCAGTTGGACTTTGACAGGCAGTGATTGTAGTTTTAAGACCATTATATTCTTCACGAAGACCTGAGACAACAAGCATAACGAGATCTTTATCCTTTACAGGTTCACCGATGGCGGCGAGTGCATAGGCATATTCTTGAGCACGATTTAGATAAGCATCGGGAGTTTCATCACCGTGCATCTCTATTCTCAGAAGTTATATTTTGAGAGTGTATTCCCTAGATGTGGAATGAGGTGCATACGCCTTTTCAAGGGACAACCAAAGATCACAAGAAGTTGTACCTTGAACATAGCAAAAAGAAGCTTCTGAGATTGTAGAGATGATTAGCATACAAACGTGGGCATTGTTGGAGACTCAAATTGGATAATTGGGGTTTTCCTTTGGAACAGTGGCACCATCAGTAACGAATAAGGTTTTTGATGGAAACGGTATTGAACCATCTACATAACCCATCAAATTGTTTGTGATGAGGAATGTTTCAATCATAGTTTTCCAATAACCATAATTTGTGGGTGAAAGGGTAAAAGCGAACTTACGAGAGTTCTGAGCCGTTTTATCAACAATGGTGAAAGCTGAAATCATAGCCACAGTAATATTCCTCCTTTTTTGTTTTTTTGTTTTTGACGATGGTGGCCGGTGGCGGAAACGGCGAGGTGTTGAGGAGTGGATCTGTGGATCTAAATGCAGTTGGACTTTGACGGGCAGTGATTGTTGTGGCGGTTGAAAAGTGGCCGGAATTGTGCCCGAAAAAGGGTTGTTTAGGGTTTTGGCTCTAATACATATAAAACCTCAAAGGGTATATATTATTGTAATCGTAACTATGATTTATACATTAGATTGTATGTGTATTTATACTAATGTCATGGCTTAGAGATTAAGCAACTAACACATAACCTAATGGGTGCGGCCCATCTATATAATTAGACCGACCCATCTAATCTAGTTTGGTCTAACACTAAGGCACACATTGTCTATTCGGAGAAACACTCGGACCTACGTGCGACTGTTGGGCACAACATGGAAGTGAACTCGATTGACACACACATTGTCACTTTGGAGGAATACTCGGACCAACACCACAAACATTGTCATAACTGTCCTGAGCGACCACATTACCTTGACCACTGCCAGCACTATTGCTAACAACAATAGACTTAGGAACCAACTTCCTCTTAGTTTTCATTAGAGCTAAGCTATTGGTAAGGCAGTGGCGAATAGAATTCTAATAACTACCCGCTTATCCTAAAAGTATACTAACTCCCTAAACACCACTAAAGACGATAATGACCATAACAAACATCCAAAAAGGCATTGGTATGTGGCAAAAAACGAATAGGTCTATTCAAGAACACAACTAAAGGTAGCAAAACAAAAAAGAAATAACCATAGATAGCGACAAAAATGGCAATGACCATATAGCATAATCGATATATATATAAGACGTTAGTAACCAATGAGAAACACAAAACATAATGAACATGCAATCAAAGAACATGTAGTAACCTAACATTGAAATACGAAACAAAAAAATCATCGGAAACCCACATATCGTTGCTACAATCAGATGCAAGATCAAAGGAAGGTTGGTAGAAGAAACTCAAAAAGAAGTATCCAGAAAAAGTAATCACCGGTACGTCATGTCAAAATTTAAAGTGAAATTGGAGTAGTTTTTATACAACAGATGGAGTAGTTTATCCATACAGACTTTTGAATAACAACAGATGAGTAAACTCACAAATAGCTAGTATAAAGTATACATCTAAAAAAAGCGCAAACTTATAAATCAATAATGTAGATCTTACTAACCACGCAAAGTTGATAATGGACCAACAAACGTTGTTGGCCTATATGAAGGCCGTGATGAAGTTCCGATAGATGTCCAAGTCAAAGTTGCAAGACGATTTGAAGCAAATGAATTTCTTTTATGACTATCTGATATAAACACAGATAGAGTAGCAACCGGACTCCCAAATATAGAATGATAGCATCGAATATGGCCATAATGGAGTATCTTCTTTCATTATCCTACCTTTGTGTACCTATCCATTTTTTCAAAACACACAATAAGTCGAAACAACGCAAGCTCGCGAGCCCAAAAATAAGATTAAACAAACACACCCTTAATAAGCTTAATAAGGTGTAAACCGAGCTAACCAAAAAACAACACTTAAAAGCATAAAACTGATATCTTAAACAAACTACAAAAAAATTTGATTAAACGATGAATTGAAATTATTAATTTAGGGTTAGGATGTACCTCTTTATTCAATAGAGAATATAATAACACCTGAAAGCCTCAATAATATTCCGACAAAAAAAAAACCCTCTTTATTCATCTTCGAGTAATCTTTCAATACCAAAAAAATCCAAAACTCAAAACCTTAACTTTTCCCTTTGACAAATTCAAAACGACTAAGGAAATCCCTAAAAATCAAACTGTAACACCCCCGTTTTGATGGTGTCATTTGACTGTCTGATTAGCAGACGTGGATGAAACTTGAAGAGTCGAGATGGAAGAGGTAACAAACCACTTGCTATTATAACACCGACTTGGGCTAAAATATTTAGTATATACAAAACAGGCTCATGGGAGCCCAAAAGTAAAATGGCACACAACAATGTCATTTTTGTAACCATCTTTGGGATAGTATACAATGGATAACAGGTAAGAAAAACATACAGATCTAACCATTATACGAGGGCAGATGTGTAATTTAGGATGAAAAGGAGAATCACGTTTTCTGGCAGCAGGTGGGTACATACTTTTGCAAAACTGTGTTTTGATTGCTCCAAAATGCTGATAATCAATTATCAACTTTTATTTGACAAACACTCAATTCTGATAATTTGCGTTTTTGAAATGAAATAATCAGATAATCCGTGCGAAAACACACTCCCAAACACCACCTTAGTAGTGTATAAAAATGGCTAGGATTATTGGCATACATATAAAATATGTGCATATTAAACGAATTCCTTTCAGCACATAAAAATGGCATCTTAAAGAAGTAATATTTACTTGTCATCTTTATTATCTCTGATTCAAGACTCGATTAGGCTTGATGGAACACGCTCGTAAATATTTGATTTTTTTTCTTTCTATGAGTGAAACGTGAGGGCTTAAGAATATATTGGGTAGTGAATCAACTCATTATTTAAAGTATTATTTGCTTAGAACTAAGGATATATCAAATCGTAACTCAAATTTACGACCCTAGTTGTTATCCTAATTATACATGCTTAATCACACTCGTTTCAACATGAAAATAGTTTTGTCCATTTCCATGATAACGAAAGAATATGACTCGGTTTACAACTCGTACTTGTAATAAAGACGTCATATTGAATCTATGTGTTCAAATGGTCGTGTTCCAAACTAGGGCTGAGCATTATAGATCGCGGACTAGACTGAACTGAGAAACCGGATCGGTCCGTCTATTTTCTCATATGCGGTCTTTAGTCCGGTCCGGTCTGGTTCGCTCTTGAGAAAAACCGGGCATTATTCTCAGTTGTAATGAACCGGACCGAAGACCGGACCGACCCGTACATGGATCGAACATTTTGGTCCGATCCCCGGTCTCGTGTTTTGGACCAAATCAATTTTAGGTCCGGTCCGGTTTTCAAACCATGATCAACCCTATTCCAAAATTTAGCTCATAAAAATGACTAAGATACACATCGAAGTAGGATTGACAACTTGAATGACTCATCTAAAACACTAAAGTAAATTATTTTGCAACATCAATACAATTTTTCATATCCGAAAACCCAAACACGAGCCTCCAACAACATATGTTGAATTTTCTCATCCAATCCAAAACATCAACCTTCGGGTAACAAGTTACTCATGTTACTACATAAGTATCCATTATTCCTTTGATCCTCGTGTGTGTCTAAACTCCTTGAGAACTATGTGAGTAAACTGGTCAGACAGGTGTGAGCGCGTGTTAGCGCAACAGGCGGCGGGGTTGGTAATTTTGATTTTGAATATCTTGCGGGCAGAAGAAGGAGCACACATAACACAGGGTGCATTACAAGTGAGAGTGTTATAGAAGGGGTGTAGGAGCGAGGTTTTCTTTTGTGATATGTTTGTTATATGATTTGGTGGTGTAACACACAGTCGTCTAGGAGGAGTGAAGTGAAGTTTCTCTTCTTTCTCTATTTTTGGGTGTGTGTGTGCGAGATCACACACATCTATGTACACAGGGTATCGAGAGTGACAGAGTTTACACATTATGAGTTAGATATCTATAGAGAGTATGAGAGCTGAGCGTTGATTGAATATCTAGAGCGCGGAGATGTTAAACTTGATTTATGCGATAAATGGAAGAGGTATTTTAGCGTCTTAAGTTATGAAGAAGTAGTAGTTGGTGAATGGGGGAAGGGTGAAGATGGGGGGAGTTTAAAGGGTTTATTTTATGGATAAGAAATTGTAGAGTTTACTCAACCAACGATCATTAGATCACGTGAATCCTTCCCGAAAATTAAGTTAAATCAAATGGTAAAATTTTACCATTCTAGCCATCTGGTGCCGTGGATCCACTGGATCCCTTTAAAAGGGATCTTTCCTTCATTAGGAAGGGATCTGCTGGTCTGATATACAATGTATATCAGTGGGCAAAAGAAAAACATCATGCAACGGTCGTGAACAGTGTTCCAACGTTCATATTTTTTGCTATATATTCAGATTCACAATCCACAATTCTCACTAAAAACAAATCATAAATTCATCATTTCTCTTCAATCAAGTTTTTACCAAAAGAATTTTTCGAGAATGGTTAGCTTGATTTTAGTCGTCATCATCATCACGCTCATTTTACAAATTTACCCTCTTCTCAAACTACCACTGGGAGAATTATATTTTTTTCTTAGGCTTGTATGTATTTGTCATTTATCTACTACTTTGTATCACTTTATACATTGATTATAATACGCTATTTGTTTAAATTTCGTTTAAACTCTCATCGACTTTAGGGTAACAACAGGACCACATGTATCCTGATAAGAAACTCATAATTCCGTTTAATTCCAGTGGATACACACTTCTTGAAAGCGGGTATATTCATTTCCCTAAGCAACAAGAACTAAAAACAATCTATTTCTAAATCCACGAGCAGCACGGATCCCTTGAATCCCTCAAAAAGGGATCCACCTGCCTTAGGCAAGGGATCTGCTGATCTATCAAACAGGCTGGTTTCAGCTTTGTTAATACTCTAATATACCAAACGAATACCTCTTTCAAACATAATATCAATATGTTCAAAAAGCTTATCACAGTAACGTATCCTTGACAGCTTGGAATATTCATCCGAGTTCCTAAATATTTACCTTGCAATGTAATTGGTAAATCTTCATAATCGCCAATCCGAATTCGAGCAAATGCATAGCATATGTAACTTTTCTTTTTCATATCCAAACTCGAAGTCCTTTCATCGGGAGAGATCCATAGGTCATAACAATCATCAATATCACCACACGAGCATGATGCTCCTTTTTACAAACTTCATACACTTAAATTACCAATCCTCACTTTAGAAAATTTAATGTTTAGGAAAACATTATCATGCGTTAAATATTCCTCTTAGGTCGATGTATATCACATGCATCATACTCTCCTCGTAGCGTGAGCGATTGTTTTACAAGAGATGTCATTACACCTTGTTTGCTGAATGGTCTTAATTATAGGTTATTAGAATTGAAAACTAATCTACTAAAATAAGATTTATCATTTACTCGCCTTGTTTGTCTATTAACCATTCTTTGGCTTGATCCCGTTGGATAAGCTTATTTGTCAAAAGATACAATATGTGTCTATTTATTTAGCAACAACACAACCATATCTCGCTCAAAATCAAAACATACACATTGCTCATTTTTGGAGCATACACAAGATTTATTAAGGCAAGTAACCTTATTTAGTTTCTTGTTGAAAAACACTCGAAAGAGCTTTCTTAAGAACTCTTTCAGTATGGTATTTTATTCATTGTCTCACATGAACTCATCTCTAAGTATTAAATAATCAAATCATACTTAAAGTGCAGAGAAAACTCAACTTAAAAGATGTGGTTGTAGTCAAATTTATACACGAATATAGTATTAATCCCGTGAAAATTCTTTCCAAAATACTTCTCAACCAAGAGAAATATAAGGTAAAAATCTCACAAAAGAAAACACAATTCGTATATTTTTTATCCGGGAAGTACTGTTCCTCGGGTCGTGTCCCCAACGAATCGTGAATTGAGAATTTAGGAAATGATTCGGAATTCCGAGCTAAGAATGATAAAGGGATTTTTTGATTGTTGTATACACTACAAAATATAATACAAGAATTGAAAAACAAATGAAAAAACACGAATTTAAAATGCGCAAATTATAATAAACGCGAGACTAAAAATTGAAATATAAAATCAAAAACACGACTTTTTATCACTTTATACCTAAAAATCACAATTAATAAAATGAAAATTTTAGGAAAAAGAATTAGAATTTTTTATGTATTTTTGAATTTTTTATGATTTTTCTAAAGTTTAATGATTTAACAAAAATAAACTTTTTCTAAAAATTAACACTAAAATTTTTCTTTTATTTTTCAAAAATACTAGATTTAAAATGAAAATTAATGCAAAAAGAATTTTAATTTTTCAACTATTTTTCTATTTTTTATGAATTACCTAAGGAAAAGAAATATACTAAATTCTCATTATTAAGTTACTAGAAAATACAAAAATTAATTGGAAAAATATAAAAAAATGGTTTTTATAAACTAAAAAGGTGCAGAAAATGAATAGTATGAAAAGCCCTAATTTTTATACCTTAATTGAACCCTAATTTGTCCAATTAAAACTAAACCCTAATTTTATTTAAACTAAATTCTAAAATATTAAAACTATTTTATTTAATAAGAAAGACAGGGTAAAAAGTGTAATAAAGGAAAGAACAAGGTAGGCGGGGTAAGTATAGAAAATTTACACTGAAGAAGAAACGGGTAACCCCACACTTTAAGAAAAGTACCAAATAGACCCTACGATTACAGCTTATTTAGCTTATTGAAAAATTGAGAATGAGCCAAAACTTAAAACTACAAAGATGACAACCAGCTTATTCCATACAACTTTAATAAAGATACTTTCAACTTTTAACAAAAGAATAAGCTGAAAAATAAGCAAATGATTTCCTGTCACAGAAAGTGCTATTTAACTAAACTTTTTGGATTTTTGCTTATTGAGAGCTTAAAACTTGATGAAAACTAAAACTAAAAGATGCTTATTCTAGATTAAGATGTGTATTAAAGAGATTTGAACTAAAATTATCCTATGCTTAACAAAACTAGAAAGAAAATTGTAATGAGAAAATGAAAGTTTTAATGAAACAGTTTTTTGAGCTTTTTCACATAAGCTAAAAAGCTTAATTCTGAAACTTAGATGCTGAGATTATGAGAATAAGCTACTCTATCTTCCTAGAATCTACCTAAGTAAAAGGATTTTTGCAAAATTTTCATTAGGAAATGAAAAACTCAAAATATGAAATGAACTAATACTAACTTGTTGCTGTCATTTGCTGATGCAATGTGTCTTGCTGGTGCAAATGGCAATGCAATGAGATTCAGGCTAGAATTTTCAAACTAATATTACACTAAATGCATTAAGTGAACACAGCCAAACTTTGAACTATAAGTCCCTTTTAAGTTCCTAAAATCTAAACTCTTTTCAACTGAAATTTACCCCTGGTGCTGAGATTGAATTTATAAACTCTAAACTATTGAATTTACAAATCTAATTCTTAAAAGCTGGTCTAAACTTGGTTTACTAACCTAACACAACTAAATGAGTAGCTATGATATACTAAAGTTGACTTAAAGAGTCAAAAATAGCCAATTCCAAACACTCCCTTAGGTAAACTGTCAAGAACAAATTACATCTAAAATCTATAAAAGAGCTAAAACAACCTAAACTCTATATCTACTTCTATTTGTGCTGGATTATTAGAGCTGGTTAAGCTATGAGAAGCCTAGCTTATTTATGAAAATAAGCTAGTTTCTCTATGTAGCTTTTACACTATGTTAGACAGAATTTTTAGAAATGAAAGATCTATTGATAACTAAACTATCAAAACTCAAACAGAATGAGAAAAACACTAATCAAGCTTAGTCAAACATTTATGAACTCAAATGAATAAGCTAATAAGCAAATGATAAACTGAAATTAAGCAGTAATGAAATAAACAATGAGAAACCTTTATTTTTGAAAGTCTCAGGATCAAAGTCACTCTTGTAGAGTGAGTGACCTCAAATTAAGCACCTAAATGGCTCCTATCCTCATAGATCCATAAGCAACAAGCAAAATAAGCTGTAAATGCCTATGATCCTGAACTACCAAATGACACAAAACTCCTTTGAGTAATCATGCTTTTGTTCAAAATTGACAACTATTAATATATAATGTCGTAAAACAACTTTAAAACTAAACTTGAGCTTATGAAAAGAAATACCCTCGTCATGAGGCTTATTAAGAGCTTATTTGAGAAAAATTGCTTAAAATTTGAAAACGAAGAACACAAGCAGCTTATAAACTGAATGATATTGCTAAATTGATTGAGTACAAGTTTAGAAAAGAAGAGTACAATAGCTTTTAAGCTGATTAAAAGAAACTTGAAAATTAATGCTTAATTGAGAGAAAATACAAAAACTGAAAATTTAAAACTAAAACTACTACTCTAAATGATCCTAAGGCGCTATTTATAGAGATTGAGAAGAGAAGAGTAGAATTCTAGATTCATCCATTCCATCTTGGCCATTGATCACTTTCGAATTAATTCTAGCCGTTTGATCATAAGAATGAGGTGTTTGATCCAATAGGGTGTTTACACGTGTCTCATTGTGAGTGGGGAGAGATTGTGAACAAGTTTGAGTGTTTATAGAGGAGCGGGGGAGGGTGATTTTGGTGCTGGGTTTCAATTTTGGCGGGAAAAGTAGTTAAAGTGGTTAAGTTGTTATTCTGTTTGCGAGTTATGCGGGTATTTTGTTTGAAAGTTTGGAATGTTGACATAATTGGTCCCCGTGGTTGTCTCCGCCCTTGTATAGTTATAAAGAAGGTTTAGTAATGGCAATACTGGCCCTTGTGTTTTCCTTTCTTCTTTTCCTTCTTTAATAATCACTTTCTTCATTTGGCAAATTAAGTCCTTGAGTCTTAATAACTCCAAGTAAGCTTTGAAACTTTGAACACTTGACAACTTTGGCCCCTTGACTTTATTCTTGACCTTTGACTTTCTTTATTTCTGTCTTTGACTGTGTCGGGCTGATCCGGCTGTGATTTCTGGCTGATTTCTTTGTCTTGCTCTTGACTCTTTGTCTTTTTCCCGTTTCTTGTCGGTTTTTGATCGTTTTTGCTTCTTTTTGTCTTTTCAATCCTTACCTGCACAATTGGACACAAAAGCACATATTTTCTATTCTTTTGGCATTTAATTGGCTTTTATTTGGCAAAAATCCCGGGTAAATTAGTATACAATTAAGCAAATATCAAAATTCCCCAAACTAAAGGATTGCCGTGTCCTCACGCAATGTTATGAAGTGTACACTTTGTAAACTAAGAAGTTTCCAAAATGCCCTTGTTTAGAACCTTTTATGAATCACCTTTTAAAATCAATTTTCACTTTTCTCATCATTTATTCTCAAGGAAACACGTTAATGGCAATCATTGCATCTTTGCAACTTTTAGGCTCATCGAAATAGGCTACTCCCGATTAATAGAGCACAAAAGAGGAAAATTTGTCATCCTTGACTTTTCACTAGACTAAACAAAGCTAATAAACAAGATCATTGTCAATATAAGTCCAAATGATTAAGCTCTTATACTTATAACTTGTGAACTTTTCACTCCCGGGAATAAATTAATGATTAAGATGTGTGCACTCTTTTTAACTCAACCATAGATCAATTTATCTTCATAGTTGAAATTCATCTAAGCTTTACAAATAAGCCTTGTGAGCTCAAATGTTAATAACATAGATAAACCTCGACTCAAAGCTAAAAGAGATTCGGAAACAAAACTTATAAATTGATTTAAGAAAATGAAATTTTTAACCATTCTTTTTATTTTCCATGTACTATAATTATTTTTTCTTTTGCAATAGGAATGTTGTTCTTAGTTCGAACCCCTACTTAGGCCTTTCTCCCAATCGGATATCGAACAACACCGGTGTTCTTAGTTCGCCCCCACTTCGCTGCTAAAGTATGTAGGTTATCGCGGACAACACCTTTACTACAAAGCTTAGATATCAAAGTCCGCTTACGTTGCAATCTTCCACCTAGGCCGGCGCTCCCTAGCGCTGAATGCCTACGAACTTGATCCTATTGTCATAGTTTTAATCCTTAGTTGCGAACACATTCGAGTCTTTCTCTCACATGATACGCCAACGATTAAAAGCTACATCATAGCTTTTGTTTATTCTATTTTTTTCGATGATTCATTGCACGAAAAAATAATGCTTTTGCATTAGAATGCTTCATCGGCATTTCTTTTTATAATTATCTTTTTGATGAATGGAAAATTTTTCATTTTAGGAAAGCAACTTATATATTTGAATACAAAAATCTTACTCACATATTAAAATGAATCTTTTTCAAAATGTAAGACTTTTTCTAAAGACATGGTTGATTAGCTACATTAAAAAGAGCCGTATGCATTAAGTGTGTTAAGAGCTTTATGGAGTAAAAAGACACAAATCTTTCATATAAGCTTTAGGTTTTCAAATAACCTTGCTTAAACAAATACACTTATTATTTGACTACATCATTCGTGTTCTTCACATTTTAAAATCTAAGCAATAGGTTTGTGAAAGTTGGCTACAAAAAGGTAGTGTTAAAGAACCTAGCTAGGGGCATTTTTCACCCAGGTCAAGTCAAAATTAAAATCCTATTTCACAAGGTACTACCAAAAAGAGGTGTTTTTCCAAACTTTAAGCTTCTTTTCGAGCTTTTCTTGTAGCAAATTAAAAGTTTCTCCATTTTTTCACAAAAAGGTAATTCAAATAGAATTCATAACAAGGTTGCGTGAAATGCAAGTCAATATCGAAGATATCCTTCCCCAAAATAAATGAACTTTGTCCTCAAAGTTTAAAATAAGGGTCAAAAAGGAAATCTTTAACAAAAATTCTAAAGGGTCATGCCAAAAAGGAATAGAGTTAGATCGATAAAGACAAGGATAAGAGATTAGAGTTTTCCCAATTATGAAGAGAAGATTGGAGACCATCGATGGAAATTGTGGGAATTGCTTTGTCCTTCCACAATATTTGAACCATGAAGCATCCAAAATCCGGAAAACCTAGACAAAAACACAAACAACCAAACAGAGACGAAAAAGAACAAGTTCTTCTTCTTTTTAAACATGTTAGCTCGTTAAACATCTCTAAACGGCTTAGTTTTTGTTAAACCGAGTACAAGCTATCTCGCCCCCGATTAATTTGTCTTTGGACGCAAAGAATATAGAAATTGAGTAAAGGAGTATATAGGATATGCATGGGGTGCCTCCACGAAAGCGGCTTGTTTATTATAGAGTCCCCTTCGCTTGACTCTTTCCCCAAACTAGTTTTTCATGGTGGGTCGGTCTTGACATCTGGGATAATTTCTTTATGAACCTCTTCCCCAAAATAATGTTTCACCCTATGACCATTGACTTAAAAGTTTTGACCATCTTTTTGAAAAGTTCAATAGTCCAATGGGGAAAACATTTGCAATTGTATAAGGTCCTGACCATCGAGATTTTAGCTTTCCCGAGAAAATCTTTAACCTTGAATTAAAAAGAAGTACTTGATCCCCAACATTAAAAACTCGGTTTTTAATTTTTGAATCATGTAACCTTTTCGTTTTCTCTTTATAAAGCAAAGAATTCTCATAAGCTTCATCTCTTAACTCATTAAGCTCATTAATTTGTGATTTTCTATTTGCACCTGCAAGATTAAGATCTAGATTTGTTTGCTTAAGAGCCCAGAAAGCTTTATGTTCTAACTCAATAGGGAGATGGCAAGCTTTCCCATAAACCAACCTATAAGGAGTACATCCAATAGGAGTTTTGTAGGCAGTCCGAAAAGCCCATAGAGCATCATCAAGCTTATCACTCCAAGAAGCTCTATTCTCACCTATGGTTCTTTCTAGAATTCTCTTAATTCCCCTATTTGAAACCTCAACTTGACCACTCGTTTGAGGGTGGTAAGGAGTCGAAAGTCGATGGGTCACACCATACTTTGCCATGACCTTTGCAAATTGGTCATTACAAAAATGTGTGCCTCTATCACTGATTATGGCCCGAGGGGTTCCAAATCTAGCAAAAAGATTCTTTAAAAACTTGCAAACAACACGAGCATCATTTGTAGGTAAAGCCTTAGCTTCCACCCATTTGGACAAATAATCTACTGCAACTAGGATGTACTTGTTACCCCTACTAGATGGAAATGGACCCATGAAATCAATCCCCCACAAATCAAAGATCTCACAAACTTGTATTGCGTTTTGAGGCATTTCATCTCTTTGAGAGATTTTGCCTTGCCTTTGACAAGCATCGCAATGTTTTACCAAGTTGATAGCATCTTTATAAATGGTGGGCCAAAAAAATCCGGAGTCAAAGACTTTGCGAGCGGTGTAATTGGCACTATGGTGGCCTCCCGTGGGTCCACTATGACAAGCCATGAGAATCTCATGAGCTTCTCTACCAAAAACACATCGTCTAATGACTTGGTCCGCACAAATCTTAAACAAATAAGGATCATCCCAATAGTAGTGTTTTGCATCCTTGAAAAATTTTCTCTTTTGTTGTGAACTCATTCCTTTTTTAACAAAATTACCCGCATGGTAGTTCGCTAAGTCGTGCGAACCATGGCGTTGGTTTTATACTAAGCACTTCACATTATTATGCACAATATTTTCACACTTTTTCTTTCTCATTAATTTCATTTTCATTCACATTAATCTCTTTGACTGATTCAAATCTTCCTAGTGATTCTAAAGGAAAAGATTCAGTTATGTGTTGCTTTTCAAGTTCATTCTTGTGAGGGTTTTCTAGTCGAGAAAGGTGATCGGCGGCTACATTTTCAGCTCCTTTTTTATCTCTTATTTCAATATTGAACTCCTGGAGTAAAAGAATCCATCTAAGTAACCTTGACTTAGCATCTTGCTTTGCCATAAGATACTTAATAGCCGAATGATCCGTATACACTATGGTCCTCGATAAGACAAGATAGGGTCGAAACTTCTCCAAGGCATATACTACGGCTAGCATTTCCTTTTCAGTTGTGGTGTAATGAAGTTGAGCCCCGGTCATAGTCTTACTCGCATAATGAATAGGATGAAAATGTTTATCCTTTCTTTGACCTAAAACTGCTCCAAGAGCAAAATCACTAGCGTCACACATGATCTCAAAATCATAATCCCAATTAGGCACAACAAGTATCGGTGATTCAATCAACTTTTTTCTAAGATCATTAAAAGCTTGTTTACACTCATCCGAAAAGACAAAAGGAGTTTCTTTTTCCAAAAGATGAGTCATGGGTCTTGCAATTTTCGAAAAGTCTTGAATAAACCTTCGATAAAAACCCGCATGACCTAAAAAACTTCGAACTCCTTTTACCGTAGTCGGGTAAGGTAATTTAGCTATCACTTCTACTTTTGCCCTATCAACTTCTAAACCATTTTTAGAAATTTTATGCCCCAAAACTATTCCCTCTTTTACCATGAAATGGCATTTTTCCCAATTAAGCACAAGATTTGTTTCTTCACAACGATTAAGCATTTTATCAAGATTAACAAGGCACTTTGAAAAATTATCCCCAAAAACCGAAAAGTCATCCATAAAAACCTCCATGGTTTTCTCAATCATATCATGAAATATGGCCGTCATGCACCTTTGAAAGGTCCCCGGTGCATTACAAAGGCCAAAAGGCATTCTTTTGTAGGCAAAGGTTCCATAAGGGCAAGTAAAGGTGGTCTTTTCTTGGTCTTGGGGGTCAATTGGGATTTGAAAATACCCAGAAAATCCATCTAAGAAACAATAGAACTCATTTCCCGCTAACCTTTCAAGCATTTGATCCATAAAAGGTAAGGGAAAATGGTCTTTCCTAGTGGCATCATTAAGCTTCCTATAATCAATGCAAACTCTCCAACCGGTCACAAGTCGGGTTGGGATGAGTTCATTGTCATCATTCGTTCCCAAGTGAACTCAGGACCATGCTTTGAATTCCAACGAACTTTCACAAGTGGTATTCTACTACGTTTCAAACTCTTAACCTTACGGTCCATAATTTCTACAAGTTTCTCAACAAAACGAAGAGTTTTGTCAACCTTAATCTCATCTAATGGCACATGCAGGCTAGCATCCGCCAAACACTTCTCTAGGTTTGACACATGAAACGTGTCATGTACACCACTCAATTCCTCGGACAATCTTAACCGATATGCTATAGGACCGATCCTTTCAAGAATCTCAAATAGCCCTACATACCTCGGGGCTAACTTACCCTTCTTCCCAAAATGAACCACGCCCTTCCAAGGCGACACCTTTAGCATCACACGATCTCCAACCTCAAATTTTAATAGTTTGCGCCTATTATCAGCATAGCTCTTTTGACGATCTCTCGCCGCTTTGAGCTTCTCTTTTTAACCACTACTTTATCATTCGTTTCCTGCACCAATTCGGGTCCAATCAAACTACCTTTCCCAATTTCAGCCCATAACACGGGTGACCTACATTTTCTTCCATATAGTGCTTCGAACGGAGCACACCAAATTCTAGTGTGATAACTATTGTTATAAGAGAATTCAGCTAACGGTAGGTGGACATCCCAACTACCACTAAATTCTATCACACACGCCCGTAACATATCCTCTAACGTCTGAATTGTACGCTCACTCTGTCCATCTGTCTGAGGGTGATAAGCCATGATCATATCCAATCGCGTTCCTAAGGCTTTTTGAAAGGTTTTCCAGAGACGTGATGTAAACCGTGCATCACGATCCGAAATAATCAACATAGGCACCCCATGACGCATGACAAATTCATCAATGTACAACCTCGCCTATTTCTCCGTACTATAATCTTCACGTATTGCCAGAAAATGTGTTGATTTGGTCAATCTATCAACTACAACCCATATTGCATCGTGCCCATTTCTTGTTCTAGGTAACTTTGTGATGAAGTCCATGGTGATGCTTTCCTACTTCTATTTAGGTTTCTTTGGTTGTTGTAATAAGCCTGGATGCCTTTGATGCTCAGCCTTCACCTTTGCATAAGTTAAACATTCGCTAACATAGGTAGCAATATCCCTCTTCATTCCCGGCCACCAGTACATATATTGAAGGTTATAGTACATCTTATCCACTCCAGGATGTACGGAATACCTGGACTTATGAGCCTCATCCATAATTACTGTTCTTACACCTCCTACTAACAGAACCCATATTCGATCCATTAAGTACAAACTTCCATCTCCTTTCCTTTCCATTTGCTGATCTAAACCATGTAACCTTTTAACAAGTACGTTCTCCTGATTAAACGCCTCACCCTGAGCTGCCATTATCATTCCTTTTACTCCAGATTGAATAGTTATAGCTATTGCCTGTACACGTCTAGGTTTCACCCGTTCCTTCCTACTTAATACATCAGCCACCACATTCGCTTTACCCGGATGATAGCGAATTTCACATTCATAATCACTAAATAATCCGTTCCACCTCCTTTGACGCATATTCAACTCATTCGGATCAAATATGTGTTGGAGACTTTTATGATCCATGTAAATGACACTTTTCGTACCATATAAATAATGTCTCCAAGTTTTTAGAGCAAACACCACTGCTCCCAACTCTAGATCGTGTGTTGTATAATTCTTCTCGTGGATTTTTAACTGCCTTGATGCATAAGCAATTACCTTATTTCTTTGCATAAGCACACAACCTAATCCCTGATTCGAAGCATCACAGTAAACTACAAAATCTTCAACTCTATCGGGAAGTGACAATATCGGCGCATCACACAAATTATTTTTCAAAGTCTGGAAAGCCTCTTCTTGTTCCACACCCCACACATAATTTTGGTTCTTTAGAGTCAATGAGGTAAGAGGTTTAGCAATCTTAGAGAAATTTGCGATGAAACGACGGTAGTAACCTGCCAAACCGAAAAATGATCGAATCTCAAACGACGTCGTAGGAGCTTTCCAATTCTTTATTGCCTCTATCTTACCTGGGTCCACGTGGATACCACTCTGATTAACCACATGACCAAGGAAATGCACTTCTTGCAACCAGAACTCACACTTGGAGAATTTAGCATACAACTTCTCCTTCCTCAATAATTCTAAAACTAACCTCAAATGCACTTCATGATCTTCCTTAGTCTTTGAATAGATCAAGATGTCATTGATGAATACAATAACAAACTTATCTAAATACGGTTTACAGACTCGGTTCATCAAATCCATAAAGACCGCCGGTGCATTGGTTAATCTAAAAGGCATAACGGTAAACTCAAAATGTCCATACCTTGTTTGAAACGCGGTTTTTGGAATATCATCCTCATGTACTCAGAGCTAGTGATAACCCGATCGAAGATCTATCTTGGAGAAATAAAAAAGAACCTTGTAGTTGATCAAATAAGTCATCAATTCAAAGGAGAGGATATCAATTTTTAACAGTTAACTTGTTCAATTCTCTATAATCGATACACATACGAAAAGAGCCATCCTTCTTCTTAACAAACAACACTGGTGCTCCCCACGGAGAATGACTCGGTCGTATGAAACCCTTATCTTGCAACTCTTGAAGCTGCCCAGACAATTCTTGGGATTATGAAGCTTTTGTTTAAAAGAACGTATGTAGTATGTTTATGACTCTTTTAATATTTTGGGACCATAACTGAAAACTCTGATATTTTATAATGCATCGAATGTACTTATTTAAAACGTCTCTTTGAGGTCGTTTCCTATATCTTGATTGTTGTACTTTGACGTAGCACCCCATTGTTACCATTCCGCTGCTAGCAGATTTTGGGGGTGTTACATTTCCGAGGGTGCTAAACGATAGGGAGACTTCGCTATCGGTGTTGCTCCAGGAATTAAATCTATGCGAAAGTCAAATTGTCTCTGTGGTGGTAATCCCGACAAATCTTCTGGGAACACATCAACAATATCCCGCACAACAGAAATATCACCCACTTTTGGTTCATCTACCTTCGCGTTCATTAAAGCTTTGGCTACTCCTAACGTACATTCCCCTTGAACCCTAAGTATCTCACTACCTTCCAACGGTATTTCCACCACCTTCTCATGACACACTATCACAGCCTTATTATGGGTCAACCAGCTCCCCACAATCACATCGAAACTTCCATGACCCAACGGTATCAAATTTATGCTAAACAGGGAATTTCCTAGTTCTAGTTTGCAGTCACAGATAATCCTATCAACTTCTACTTTCTTACCATCTGCTACTTCTATCACATAACCAGGAATTACAATGCTAGGTTTCACATTTAGTAAAGGCGCAAATTCAGTAGAAATGAAACTAAAATCAGCTCTAGAATCAAAAAGTATAGTAGCAAAATGATCGTACAAATAAAAAGTACCCGTCACAACGTTAGGATCCTATAAAGCCTCCACCGCATTCACATTCACATTGAAGGCCCTTCCTGTAGCTCGATTCCCATTGTTTCGGGTGTTACGGTTGCTCTCCAATGCTAATGGATTCCTTGCTTGACCCGGCGCTCGATACACCTTGGGGCAATTGTACTGAAGGTGATCAGGGCTTCCATACTCGTAACAAGCCTTTCGATTATGACCCATTCTAACAGCATTCACAAGAGTTGCTAGCTTAAATGGTGCCCGACAATCTTTAGCAAAATGGCCAGGTCTCTGACAGTTAAAACACAACCTACAAACTCCATCCTCTGGATGAGAAGTATAGCACTTAGTACACTTGGGATATTGGTTCACAAATTCATTTTTAGGAGGAGTTGTTGCCACAAAACCCGCTCCCATTTTTGCCTTCTTTTTATCCCTCCATGGCCCTCCATATTTACCAGTCTCTTCTACTGCCTTCCTCTTCTCATTACTCTTTGACAAGGTATCACAGCTAATCGCTTCATCAGTAAGTATGCCGGCTCTCAGTATTGCATCCTGGATAGTTGTTGGCTGAGTCGCCTTGAGTACTCCCCTAATCTCAGGCGCCAAACCAGCTATGTACCTCTTGATGCGGGACGACTCAGGATTAACCAGGTGCAAAACCAACTTAGCCATTTTGTGGAACCGATCTTTATAGCCGGCATGATTGGCTCCCACCATCTTATGATTTCAAAACTCAGTTTCCAACTTCTCCATTTCATTGCTAGGACAGAACTCCTCTACAAGCAATCACTTAAAATCAGTCCATGACATACCTATCGCAGCTTCGCGACCTCTTGCTTAAATTTGGTGTTCCACCAAGTCAAAGCCTTGTTCACAAACAAGCTAGCAGTCTACTTCACCTTTTGATTCTTATATCACCCACTATTGTCAATCACATTCTCCATCTTCTTAATCCAGCGGGTAAGTGTTATCGCACCTCCCTTTCCGTCTTACTCCTTAGGGCCGCATGCTTGAAATCCCTTATAAGAACAACTATTGTTCCTACTATTCCCATTGTTGTTGTTGTTGTTATTGTTTTTTCCGTTGTTCACGTTGTTTGTCACTTGAGTGACAATCTGGGGAATGATATTTTGCAACTGCTACGCAATGATGGCAGCGATGTCGGGTTGCCCATTTTCATTGTCGTTAGTCCGTGTTCGAACCATTCTAAATAAGATAGTATTAATGCACATTAGATGAGAGGGGAAAGGTTTCTAAACCGACCATTCTATCAATATACAATCATAACTATATATATACATATACATACATAATCAACCAAATAACATCTTGACATCAAATCCGCGTAATCATACTTGAAAGTCCACTTGTGTTGTGGCGCATGTATAATTATGCTGGCCACCATAATTATAGATTCCCCCTTTCACAAGTGTACTCCCTCCTATGACCACACTTCTCAATGTCAACAAAACACATAACACATAGATCATATCAACAAATCACCACATATGGAAAATGACTCAAAATCACTTAAATCATATTATTAAAATAATCCAATGAAATCTAATATTCAAAAGCAATATTCTTAATAAAAATTCTAAACCAAAGTCAAACAATCTCAAAATCTTAAAATCTTAAAACACATAAAGAGGTGGACAATCAAGCTTTGATTCAAATTTCACTACTACCCGTATCTTCCATTTCACTATCCCAGGTCCACTCCTAGCCGTGGAATCCAGATCCGAATCACTGTCGGATATGTAATAAATTACATTCTCACAGATTGCTTTTAACTTAGAAATTTCTTCTTCCTCCTTGGTTGGTTTGTATTCTGGGAATTTTCCTGGAAGCTTTAATACCTCTTCTCCCTTAACTAATTTTATGGTCAACCTCTCTTCAACTCTGCTTAGGTACATGTCAATCGGTATACGGATCTTGCGGCTACCCCACCTTACCCAAGCCCTTGTTCTTGGTTTATAGTATCCCCTACATCCTCTTGCAATGGCAACCCCCATGCAGAACTTCTTATAAAGGTGAGGAGGTATAGCTAATTTATCAAGAGATAAGGCACACTAAATCAAATAAAGGCAATTAAAATAGCTAAAAAAATAACAAAACTAAGATATAAAATCATGTAATAAAGGGGGAAAACGCATACTAGTTATACCACTAAACGCTTAAGTCCTAACATGCATCTACGTAAAGGACTCCTAGGTTATAGTCTAGGCTCAACCACCTACTTCTCTATAAGCAAAGGCTCTGATACCAATCTGTCACACCTCGCCTACGCAGAAACATGAGGCATAACATCATGGATATCATCACAACACAATGGTGTCAACAATAGAGAGAATTAAATGAAATAGATAAAAAAAATGAGACACAATGTGTCAAGACAATATCTAACATAAGATAAAGGAGTCTTGCATTACGATAGCAAAGTCATACCATAAGGAAACATACTCCAAAAGTCTAAACAATCAAATAACAACCAAGTATCAAACAATTCAAATGACATAAATAAAATCTCTAGGAGAATGACTCCGCATGCAAGCCTACGGTCTTACTAGCCACTCTTCCTAACTTCAACATCCTCAAGATGATTACCTGAAAATGATGCTTAAAACGTCAACATAAAGTTGGTGAGAGTCATAGGTTTAAGACATGATAATCAAATCCAACCATAAATTACTGTGATAATTAAGAAAACATTGTAGGGCAATAAATGAACTATCATACAGGCTAACATGCAAATCCAATTAATCACACAAATACCCAGCAATGACCACAAGATGTCTCATAGCGTACCAAGGTCCTTGTGGTTACCCCCTTAGCCCAGGCCATGGATACTCCCAAAGTAACCTTTCTGCTCGCTAGGCCATAATACCATCCACTAAACAGGCCATGGATACCTGCAGGTGATCCCCAATGACTTAGTTCGCAATTCTCAATATCACATCACAAAACATGTAGCACATAACATACAATAGTCACATATAGTCCATGCATCTTTGACAACACATTATCATAGTAATCGAAACATTTCCAAACATTTTGCATCATTTCCACCCCAATAAATCATAAGAAAAAGAGAGGCTATGAAACTCACCTGATGCACAAGCAGCTTTCAAACAATATCAACACAAGCTACACAATACAGACATAAACGTGTTACACGCGACCAAGCTAAAAGCTTAAGTCCATGTAACTCACATATGATGGATGTCTAAGGGTTTAGTTAACCATCATGGGTCACCCCGACACCATGCCCAACCTTAACCATCTCATTAACACTTTACACTAGCTACTTATAATTAAATCAGAATTGCAGAATTTTAGTGTCACTTTACGTGCTCAAAAACCTTACTTAATGACTTTCATAATTTATTCCAAAAATCACCCATGTTCATTTTCGAGTATTTTAACTACCTTCTGATTCCCAAGTATTACTTACATGTGTAACTACCTCAAATAAAATTAAACTTCAAAACTGTCCTAATTTGGATCTGATTGCACACCAAAATGTATCACTCTAACTGCAATACTTAGACATGCTTTCAAAGGCTAGTTTTTACAGGATTATTAATAGACATATGGAACTTAACTACTATAGAAGGGCTAAGCTTAATTCCACTTTAAGTTAGGGTTTCACCCTCACAAATATGACCTAATTCTGACCCGTATTTACTGTTTTGACCACTTTTGTTGCAGAGGTTATTTGAATGCCTTCCCGACATTAAAAACTTTTGAGGCTAGATTTTCTAAAAAGTAGACTCTTTTGGCTTATTCATAGACTCAAGAAACATATCAATACACGTTTTTATCATCTAGACATCAGTCGTTGAACACGACCCAAAATTCTGCTCAACCCTAAATCAAGTTTTAACGCAAATCTAACCAAACCACAAGCACGCATACGCAACTAATTCAATCCTAAGCATACTACAATCATAATATATCATAAACATTATGTATTTAATTAAAACCCTAGATCCATCATAATTAGGGTTACATGAATAATAAAAATCTAGTTAGGAAGAACACACTTACCTTGAATCGTAGCACCTAAATCACAACTCTTGATTGTTCTTGGATCTTTAATGAAAATTGAATCCTTGGGGTTTTTGGGTCTGAGATCGTACGCACAAGTGAGAGGGGAAAGGGATAATGGGCTAGGTTCATTGGTATTTAACTCTAGTGGGTCCTTATCTTTCTCTAAGTCCAATTTGATAAAAATTATAACTCCTAAACCCATAAAAACCTTATAACCGATCGGCCCCCTACTATATTTTTTTATAATATTATTAATTAACTAATTTCCTTCATTACCTTAAATTTTCACAAAAATCTAAGTTAATTTGGATAAACTTTTTTACCTAAACGCTACATATTAACTTTCTAAAAATAACTTTTTATTTCACAATTCACTTTCTAAATAAGAAAAGTTTACTACAAACTTCCATAATTCACACACTTGATTCCTTTCCAAAATAACACACTTTCTATAAACGCTTAACACTTAATAACCAAATATTGGTGTAGCAATGCATGCCACACATCATTTATTTCCATTATCACCACATGTGAACAAATGGAATACTTAATACCAAACTTATATGCACACAAAATAAGATAATCATTTACCTCTAAAATGACATCATGCACATATGTAAGCCACTTCAACATACATATAGAACACATAGAATGCAAGAAACATACAAAATTGACACTTAGCCATTTATAAAGGTATAAACTAACCTGCTCAAATCACGGTTGTCACAGATTGGTAGCTCGTGGATACCGTCAGGAAGAGGGAATTAATTTCGAAGAATCCTTTGCTCTCGTGGCTAGACTAGAAGTTGTTCGTATATTTCTTGCGTTTGCTGCTCATATGAATATGACCGTCTACCAGATGGATATAAAGACGGCATTTTTGAATGGTGTTTTGCGTGAAGAAGTTTACGTTAACCAACCAGACAAATTTGTGGATCCAGACAATCCTAATCACGTGTACAAACTGAAGAAAGCTCTATATGGGTTGAAACAGGCTCCACGCGCGTGGTATGATCTATTGTCATCGTTTCTGCTATCCCAAGGATTCTCAAAAGGCACGGCTGATCCCACATTGTTCATCAACAGAAAAGGCAAAGATATCCTCCTTGTACAAATCTATGTCGATGATATACTTTTTGCTCCCACTACTACTGAACTATGTGATAAATTTTCTAAGATAATGTGTTCCAAATTTAAGATGTCAATGATGGGCAAAATATCATTTTTTTTCTAGGACTACAGATTTCACAGTGTCCTAGACGCATCTTTTTAAACCAATCAAAATATGCTCTAGAATCACTTAAGAAATACGGAATAGAATCTTGTGACCCAGTGGATACTTCTATGGTAGAGAAATCCAAACTGGATGAGGATACACAAGGGAAAGTCGTTGATCCTACACATTATGGTGGCATGGTTGGCACCCTTATGTATCTAACATCCAGTAGACCAGGCCTGGTATATGTTGTCTGTATGTGTGTTCGGTATCAGGCATGGCCTACCAAAAAGCACCTACATGATGTAAAAATAATCTTTCAATACCTAAGAGGAACTGTCAATCGGGGACTATGGTACTCAAAGGAGTATGCTATTGCTCTAACAGCCTTTGCAGATGCTGATCATGCGGGTTGTCAAGATACAAGACGTGGTACATCTGGAAGTATGTAACTGTTAGGAGATAGACTTGTTAGCTGGTTATTAAAAAGGCAGAAAAGCATTGCGATATCCAGTACGTAAGCTAAATGTATAGCCTTGTCCAGCTGTTGTGCTCAAGTCCTTTCGATGAGATCACAACTTACCAACAATGGCCTTGGATTCAATAAAATTCCAATGTAATGTGATAACAAAAGCGCTATTGCCTTATGATGCAATAATGTTCAACATTCTCGATCAAAGCATATCGACATCAGATATCACTTCATAAAAGAGCAAGTGGAGAATGGAGTCGTCGAGCTTTACTTTGTCAGAACAGAATATCAGTTGAAGGACATCTTTACCAAGGCTCTATGTTGAGAAAGAATTGAATTCCTTATCGACAAATTAGGGATGAGAAGTTTTACTCCTGAGACTCTGAAAGAACTGACATATGAAGCCGAAGAATAGTGGTGGTACCTATTCTTATATCATATGTATATTATGTATATATAAAATCACAAAAACATAAAAAGATTTTTTTTATTTTTTATTTTTTACTTCTTATAAAATTTTATAAAAACAAAATACAAAATTAAAAAATCATAAAAATATAAAAAATATGGATCTCTGGCATGTCTTTTGAAAATCAATAACATTTACGACCTTAGAAATGTCATTTAATAATGATATGAGGCTGTAAATGAAGTTCGAGTAGAAGTTCAAACGCTTTTAAAACATGCCAAAAATGGCTTGCTATTATTTTCGATAGCAACCCGGTCATCATCTTAAAGGCAAGTATTTCAAAAGGAAAACTTGACCTATCAATGGGAATTTATTCTCCGGCATGGTCTACTCTATGACCATGCAAAGGCCTGTGATTACTTTGCATCACAACCCGTGCTTCCTATATCCCATAAGTGTATGTGCCAATGCGCTTATGATGTAATATAAGAGAAATCTTATTTTCTATGGTGTTGTTTTCAAAAATAAAACATTTATATCTAAAAGTCATCTGAAAATCATTTTCAAAGACATTTGACCACTCAAACATCGACTACAGCTCTTTAAATAGAAAACGAGTCATTGTTTGAGGGGGAGGAAATGTCAAATATCTTCTATCTTCTTCAATAAAATCAGTTTGTGATAAAGGAAAAACGTTTTAAACAATAACGGGTTAACAATTAAAGGGGAGTTAATTAAGTTTAACTTTCGTGACCCTTATCTGTTATGTGTTTATGCCTTTTAGAGAATTGATAGCAAAAATAAGTTGTTAGGTATGATAGTTTAAAACAATAAGGACTATTTGTGCCATTTGTGAAACTACCTTATCCCTTAGGAATCTTATTTAATGAAAATTGAAAGGTGTTAATAGTTGAGGGGGCATTAGGGTTAAAAACAAAACATGTTTAATAAACCCTCCCATCCCCCCGTTTTCACATAGTCACACACACACTCTTATTAAAGTTTTTCCCTCCCATTTTTCTTGTTCAGATCGTCACCCTAAGGTATAACTAGAAATATGTTCCCTACACCCTCGACATCCTATCTCTCAATGGAATTTAGTTTTAACAATCTTTTGTGCTCGAAGACCCTAAAACTTGATTTAGGGTTCATGAAAATCAAAAGTGAATGAAAACTAAAATTAATTGAGGGGTTTGGTTCGTCCAAGGGTGTAAAACACTCCTTTAAAGCAGTTTTGATTTTGGTTAACATATGATGTGGTTTTAGTTTGATTTTGTATGCAAAAATGTGGAAAATGTGTAGAACATGTAAAAAGTTGATGGGTTTATGTTTAGAATGGGTTAGATAATATTCTTGTATGCGTTTGGTCCCTAAAATCCTTTGTTTATACATGAATAAAACATAAGTATGTGATTTATGTGTGTTCGAGCCCTTCTTGAATGTATTTGCAATATTTATGCTTAATACTTGTTGAAAATGGCCCATATGAAGTTATAAGTTTCTAAGATGATAGTATAAAGGTATTATGATGCCTAAAAAGGTTAAGTGTATAAATTGAAAATCAGAGGCGAATTAGGAAAAATGGAAGGAGGCGAATTAAGTTTTTGCCTTTGAGAGGCGAATTAATTTCCCCTTTGAGAGGCGAATTAATTCCCCTTTTAGGAGGCGAATTAATCTCACCCTTAGGGAGGCGAATTAATCTCACCCTTTAAGGAGGCGAATTATCACACATCTTTAAGAGGTGAATTAATCTCACCTCTTTAGGAGGCGAATTAGTTCTTTCATTTAAGGAGGCGAATTAGTTTTTTCCTTTAGGAGGCGAATTAGTGGTTTCCATTTAGGAGGCGAATTAGTAACTTCACATAAGGCGGCAAATTAATTGTTGCTCTTAAGGAGGCGAATTAGTGGTTTTCCTTAAGGAGGCGAATTAGTTGAGTTTTGTTAGGAGGCGAATTAAAACATAGTTTAGGTAGCTGATTAAAATTGGTTAACTGTGCAATCTAGACAACGATTGATAAATGCATGTCTGTCATTAAACTGAATGCCTTATAGTGTCATATATAAACTCGTTATATATATAAACTGTATTGGTGAAATCTTAGCAGAATTATGACTTCCAAAGCTTAACAAATTGAACTGGACAATGCCCTTGCTGCCCCTGAAAACCGTCGTGTCATTGGCAAATGCAACATGCGGATCAACCCAGGAATGAAACCAAAGGAACCCACTTATCAAGTAGCATTGGATGCACTTACTCTTACTACATGATATCGTGCATTCCTTATCACAGCTGAAGTCCCTGTTATCTACATGCATCTGTTCTGGGCTACCGTCATCAAGCATAAATCATCATATCAATTCAAGATCGACAAAAAAAGATTATTTGTGAATGTTGAAGTACTCAGAGAAATTCTCAACATCTGTCCTAAGGTTCCGGGTAAAGAGTTTTATGAACCACCTACTGAAGAGAAAGCTTTATCCTTCATCCATAAACTTGGTCACTCTGGAGAGATAAGGTATATTACTAATGTAGTTGTTGATCATCTACACCAACCATGGAGAATTTTTGCATCTATCATCACAAGTGTCTTTGTGGAAAAGTCTCTGGTCTTGACAAGATACGACTCTCTAAAGTTCAAATACTTTAGGGAATACACTACAAGAAGAATCTAGACTTTATCGCTTTAATCTGGGAGGACTTGGCCTACCAAATTGACAACATAGATTCAAAGAAGCAAGACAAGATGTTCTATCCAAGATTCATAAAGATAATCATTTACCAATTTCTAACTAAAGATAAGTCTATATCATGGAGAAACAAGATGTTCATGTACACTGCTAGGGATGATAGTGTACTGGGTACCATGAGGTTCGTCTCCAAACATGTAGACACTCAAGTATATGGTGCAATCCTTCCTCAAGAAATGAAAAATCAAGCCCTGCTGGACTCTGTTGCTTACAAAACTTATCATGCAATTGCTTCAGGAGTTGAACCTCTAATGTCAAGGAAAAGTCAAAAGAAGTATGAATCAGCCATCTCATCTGCTGAATCTCCCTCAAAGAAGAAGTCTGCTAAAGCTAAGAAAGATGCAACTACCAAACCAAAACTGACTAATGATGTGTCGTTGTGTGGTGTATATTTTTATGATTCAAGTTTTAAATTTATATTTTGCCGACTTAACCAAAAACAATACTTTAACGGTCAGTGTACCCAGTCAGTGGTAGATTCGTGGTAAGTAGGGTGTCGAACACTTGAAGCGAGGTTAAATCTCTCAATTTATTAATATTTTGGTTATCTAATCTAAGTTAATTCTAATCTAAGTCAAACCTATGCTAATCGTATGCTAGTTCTAATCCTAATTCTAATAGGTAAGGGGGGGGGGGTTTCAGCCTGAGAGACTGGCACGGGTTTGGTGGTGACTATAATTAATTCAAGACACTTTAACCCACGTAAGCAAATTAACAGAAGATAAAGGAGCGGTCAAGCCTTATAATAGAAAACTGTATTGACCATCATTAATCCGATTAGAAGTTGGTTTGTTTATTTAGTGCAATGATTATTTATCTTGAGGTGGCATATCATTCTTAGACTTAGGCAGGACTTCATCCTAAGACCTAGACACATTAATTCTGTCACAATTAAAGCATCCACATAGAGCATCCTTATTTGATGATTATAATTCATCTTAGGGATTAAAGTAATGGTGATCTTGTTAAACCCTAGCTCATAGAGACTTTACCCACTAAGTCTACTTGTCCAACTATCCAACGGAATCAGAACGTTATTTGTTGAATTATCTAGGTTCACATGCTAGTCAATTTGTTCAATAAACCAAAGGCAATTTTCATTAACTAGTAAAGCCAGAAGCGTATCCTTAGCACGATTTTAGCAGGACAATATTTGTGATCCTATTATTCTAGATGTATAAATTACTATATGGAGAGCTATCCCGGCATCTAGATTACTTGGTCCGTATCACTAGATCCAGTTGAATGATAGGTCGCATACAAAAGCACGTAAACAAGTATAAATTGATAAACATAAACAAGCATACAACGATAAATTAAGAAATTGAGATATAAACAAAACCAAACATTCAGATCTTTATAATAATGGCTAATACTCAAAGGTATTAGCCTTTAAACATCATAATTAATACAAGAGTAATGGCTTAGCCAAGGTAAACTAACCAAGAGTTAACGAATGATACCAAAAACTGATCGATTACAAAAGTATAAGAAATTACACGTTGTCTCCTATGAATTGGAATGCGTTGAGAGACCTCTTCTGCTCTTTTTCTCCTCTGAAAATCGACTTTTGTAGTTTAGGTATCGAGAATATGATTTAGCACACCTAAAACTCATTTTTGAGTTTTGTATTTATAGGGTCTGGAGTCGGTGTTGATACGGCGTATCCAATGTGTTGGATACGACATATTAGAGTTTCTTGGAGTAGGGACCATGTTTGATATCTTCCAGAATATTTTATTCCCATATAGCTTAAATACGGCGTATTGCCTTTCCTGGATATGGCGTATTGGTCTTGTGTCCTTCGTGGTTTTTGGTGAGTGCAGGCACAGATACGTCGTATCTTCCTTGATGGATACGGTGTATTAGTAGTCAGAATAGTATTCTTCAAAATATCTTTGTTTAAGCTACAGAATGCGTGCCTTTTGCTAATATTCACCAAGTACCCCGTAATTACTACAATTCTCAAATACAAACGATTAAGTAACAATTCTTTGCAATCATTATACAAAATGGGTTAATTACATAGGATAAATGATGCTATAAAATAGACGTTATTTGATTTCATCAACGAAGAAGAAGACACATGTTAAGGCTGACCGAGGCAAAGGTTTGAATGTACTTTCAAAAGTAGCTCTTTCTGAAGCTGCTCAGCTCAAGGAGGCTACTAAACGAAGCAAGAAAGACTTTCATATCTCACAATAAAGTGGCTCAGGTGACGGAACTGATTTTGAATCAGGGGTTCCTGATGAGCAACATCTCAAGATGACTGGTGAAGATAAAGGAACTGGTACTATACCAGGGGTTCCCGATGTACCCAAATACAAATCTAAAAGTAAGAAAGAGTCTTGGGGTGACATTAGAGAAGAAGATGAGGATGAAGAAAATGATTCTGAAGATAATAATGATGATGGTGACAATGATGATGATGGTAATGATGGTAATGATGGTAATGATGGCAATGATGATGATGCTAATGATGATGATAACCAAGAAGATGATGACATGAATGACGATGATGAAGAGACTGATAGTGATAGAACTGAGTCAGACAGAATCAATATTCCTATTCTCAATCAGTCTACCGATGAATACTATGAAGAAGAAGAAGAAAAGAATGATGATGAAGAAACAATGGATGATGAAGAAGATGATGAGGTCACTAAGGAGCTGTATGATGATGTGAATGTGAATTTAGGAAATGAAGATACTGATATGACCAATGCGGATCAAGGTAGCTCAGACCAACAAAATGTGTCTCAAGAGTCAGGATTTGAGCAAGTAGAGGAAGACGCTCATGTGACTCTTACTCCAGTCCTTGACACACAGAAGGCTGATGAACCTGTACAAAGTTTTTCTGTCTCCTTCGACTTTTCAAGCAAGCTCCTAAATCTTGAGAATCCATCTCCACCTGACAATGAGATTGCTTCATTGATGGAAACCTCAGCTCGTCATGCAACAACAGTTTCTAAAATCACATCCGGTTTCACTACAACTATTCCTCCACCACCTCCGTACTTCAATCCTCTCCTACAACGAGCAACACCAACTCCAACACCAACAACTTCTGAAGCTACAACCTCATTTCCTTCACTTTCGGATTTCTCATCTATATTCAAGTTCAACGACAGAGTCACCAACTTGGAAAAAGATCTGTCAGAGATAAAGCAATTTAACCAGTATGCTCAAGCTCTCTCCTCCATCCTTGCTATAGTTGATCATTAAATTGATAACAAACTTGGAAAAGCTATAAACAAGGCCATTCAAGCACATAATTTGGACTACAGACAAGAAGCTCAAGATGAGAAGAATGCTTACATAGAACTCGTTGACACATCAATGAGAGCTATTATTAAAGAAGAAGTCAACACTTAACTTTCTCAGATTCTCCCTCAAGCAGTATCATATTTTTCAAATCCCGTGATAGAGAAAAATGTCACCGACTCATTAGAAGTTGCAGTCTTGTCAAGGTCTTCCTCACAAACAAAGTCTACTTATGAGGCGGTCGCATCACTCTCTGAATTTGAGCTTACAAATATTCTTCTAGACAAGATAGAGGAAAGCAAATCACATCTTAGAGCTGATTACAAAAAGAAGCTTTATGATGCACTGGTCGAGTCTTACAACACTGACAAAGATCTATTCAATACATATGGTGAAGTGTTTACATTGAAGAGGAGTCGAGATGACAGTGAAAAAGATCGAGACCCCTCTGCTAGATCAGACCGAGGGATGAAAAGAATGAAGTCAAGCAAGGAAGCTGAGTCATCTAAAGATTCAAGGTCAAAGGAAAAGAAGTCTTCAAGAACCTCTAAAAACGCCTCCCAATCTCAACATAAGTCTTCTGGCAAGTCTGCTCATGCAAAGGAGCCAAGTCATACAGTTGACGACTCAGGAGTGCAACTGGATCAAGAGTTCGACATGGGTAACAATGATGAACAACCCACTAACAAGGAGGTTTCCAAGGATGACTAGTTCAAGAAACCTGAACGACCTTCAACTACTGATTCTGATTGGAATAAGAGACAACATGTTTACTCCCAGCCTCCTCAAACCTGGATTAGTTAAGTTTCTCGTGCTAAAGAACCTCGTACTTCATTTGATGAGCTCATGGATACCTCTTTCGACTTCTCTGCATTTTTCCTGAATTGGCTCAACATCAAAGATCTGACTCAAGAAATTCTTGTTGGACCGGCATTCGAGCTACTCAAAGGCACTTGCAAGAGTCTTACAGAATTATAGTACCATTTTGAAGAATGTTCCAAGGCAACAACTAAACAACTCGACTGGCATAACCCTGAAGGCAAACCGTATCCGTTCGATCTCAACAAACCTCTCCTGTTGATTCGAGATCATCTAGGCCGTCAAGTTATCCCTCAGGATTTCTTCATCAACAACGACCTGGAATGTCTAAAAGGTGTAAATTTAAGCAGACAGTACTCAACTTCAGTTATAAAGACAAAGGCCACTACATATGAGATCAAACGGATTGAAGACTTGGTTCAAAACCCGTGAAGGTGATATATGATAAACATGCTTATTGGGGTACATCACACAGGGGTCCCAAACGTCAACATTTCTATGAGTTTGCTGCCAACATGTCTTCATCAAAGGATGTTTACTCCAGGAAAAGAATCATTGCGGTTACCAAACTTACGATTATGAAGAAGTATGACTACGGTCACTTGGAAGAGATTGAAGTTTGTTGAGAGGATCAGAAGCTGTATAAGTTTAGAGAAGGTGATTTCCTATGACTTTGCCTATAAGACATAGAAGACATGTTACTTCTACTTGTTCAAAAGAAGCTAACCAATCTCACAATTGACGAACGGTATGACTTGAATGTGGCATTACGTATGTTCACCAAACGGATTTTCATTTAAAGGCGGGCAGAAGATATTCCATTAGGTGTCCAAAGTTACCAAAAGAAGCTCAACCTTACCAAGCCAGACATATTAAGGTCAAATCTTAGAAACAGGACCACATACACTCCATATTCAGACCCTAAAGGAGTGATATATAAGGACCATAACAACAAAAACAGATTGATGTGCGTTGATGAACTCCATAAATTCAGTGATGGCACGCTCGATGATGTTTGGTCTGCTCTTAATGATATTGCTAAGGGAATATGGATGGAATATCTACCACTGAGGAAATGGAGTGGTTTATACAAATGAAGGGCTTGGGTTATGCTTCAGGATATCGATAAGCAGCTTTATGAAAGGAGGTTGATGCGGAATTTGGAGAAGTTCGTTAGTGAAAGAGAATACGAGAATGACCTCAGGCTGCTAGAACAAACAATATGATTATGTCATATTGTGTCCTATCTTGTTTTAGGTCCATCTCTCGTATAGAATAATTCTTGTGAATATGTAAATAAATAGTGTAGACTATAATTAGGCATATATAGTGTTTGAATACGAATTTTCAAGAATTTCTTAGTAAATTTAAAAAAATTCAAATTAACGTACTCAAATACCATATTATTCCCTCATAATTTGAGGGGGATCATTAAAATGTTCCAATAATCGGCTTGTTAATAATTGGACATCTTTTTCCCCAAAACCATGAATATTTGAATAAATTGATATCCAAAATATCAAGAGATTTAATATTTTTATAAGGGGAGAAGATGTGATTAAAATATATGATTAAAGATGTGAATTTTAAGATCTCTGGTGTACGCTAACCCATATATGTGCTAAAATCTTTTGATTAATCGAGTCACATATGAAGGGGGAGCAAATGGTTACGTGTTGGCTGAAATGTGGAAGTACCAAAGACCGACCACTTAAATTACTGTATTAGAGTTATGGTTAAGCTTAGGTATCCATTCCTATGATCCAGCCAGAACCAGAGGGATCTACCTAGGGATATTCCACTAGATGGTGTAGAAGTCCTTAGGTATGAAAAAAGAAGTAAAGTAAGATTAAGGGAAAGTGCCGACTAAGATGGAGCTAGTACTGGAACAAACCCAACAAGGTACTAGTTATAAAGTCTCGGTAAGCGCTGAAGGGGTTGAAGAAGTAAAAAAGAAAAGTTAAGATAAAGGGTGAAAAGAAAGAAGCCCTCCTTACACTTAGGCAGAAACCAGGTCAATACATCTGCTGTCAAGAATCACAAAGATGATTGCTGACATTAAAGACTGACATCATGGACCCATTGATGCAATGCACAACCCTCCCTAGCCACTCTGAATCTCTTAAAATATTTCTGTTTCATTTCTCACGGAGATTACACGCATTTCTATCAACTTTCTCACTCTTAGTTAGTTGGTATTGAAAAGGTAGCAGTCTGCTCTAGCCTCCGATCACTAAAACCAAAGTGCACTGAGTCAAAAGAGATCATCCATTAATCTCATTAGGACACTTGTCAAAATTATACTTGCTAATTCACACAATATGAAAAACAAGAAATATATATTACGAGTCCTACGCATTATTCTTGTGATTTTGCCAGAACATCCAAGTGATACTTAAGTATTCACAGTGAAGATAGAAATCCTACTTGAGCCAACATCAAACAAGCTCTTGGTAGGTGACTTGTGAGATCCTATATGGATCGAACTTGTGATACTGGATATCGATTCGGTCCAGCTTATAAATTGACGAATGAATTTTAAAAAAGATAAAACTATTAGTGTGTCATAAAAACCATTTACAATTTGACACACCGACTGATTTTCTAAATCGATTTTCAATCTTATGTCCATGGGAAGCCTCACAAAGGTATCTGGACATAGGAAAGCTGAACACGAATTGACGGCTTAATCAGGAAGATAGTAACTTACCGGTTTACTCTTACCGTGTTGTCTGCTTTGAGATGCTCCGGTAACGAGAACAGCTAGCGCGGCTGCGAAACCCTGTCAAGGAGATTCTTTAGAATTTTACATGATCACAGGCAGTATTTATACTGAGTAACGGGGAACCGTGGTTGCTACAACCGTATTCGACGAAGTGATAAAGCCACTTTCGTCCATATATGTTTTTTATCACTAACCCATTCAAGCAAGTTTCCTGATGGTGGTAGCAGTTTCCCGATGACAAGTCGAAGCCAATACCACATGCTCATACTCAACCGAAATATATAAAGACATCATGAAAGCTCAAGTACATGTTTCAAGACTTCCGCTACTCTGATACCGTACGTCTTTCTTGAAGTGACGAAGTATTAAGTTGATACCGCACGTCCTTCATAAAGTGACGAAGTGTTAAAGTTAAAGAATATCAAGAAAGATGATTACACACGCTTTCAACATCAAGAACAGTATGAGCATGTTGGTCCAAAAGTCACAAGTTCACAAGAAGGCAAAAGATCACAAGATGATGATAAGAGCTTATGTTTGGTTGATGACCTCAAGGAGTTCAAGATCACATTCATGTCAAGTCAAAGTCTAAAGTCAATGATCACTACAACATATCACAAGTTGAAGTAAAGAAAACAAGTCTGCGAGCACAAGACTGAAGACAAAGCATAGTATGCTAGATTTAAATTTTTATAAAATGGAGTGACCTCCTTTAGGGGGAGATTGTTAGGATCACAAAAAGTATCAGTCACTTCCATTATATCGTTTGATAGCTCGTAAAGTAATATTTGGAAATTAGATAGGCTAGCTTAGGAAAAGCCCATGGACTAAGCCCATTGGCCGGTCCCTATCTTATGTATAAATACCCTCTCTACCCATGGAGAGGGTGTTGGTTGGTTGTTTCTTTTCTCATAATCTAAGTGTATATTTTCTTGTTTACTTTCTCTCACTAGAAGCATCCTTCCAACCTCTTTCTCTCTCTAGATTTCTTCATAGTTCTTTGGTGTTATTGATTACATAAGTATTCTACAGATCTTCTACAAGACCCATCTATGAAACTAATTTTATTTTTTCCTTCTAAAGCCAAAAGCATAGCATAAGACCATACTTGGTAATTTTCAGTTTCTTTTAATTTCACAGACACAACAGTTAAATCAACATAATCATTAGGATGTAAAAGCAATGGGTTACTAACATCTAGTCTACTTATCAAAGTAACTGGATCATCAGCAACAAACTCATCATTAGTATACCCATGAACAGACATGATGCAACAATAATCAATCAACAAATAAGATTTAAGAGAAGAAAGAAGTTCCTAGATTTTCACACCACTAAAGGTGGCATATCAAGGGCTGACAGACATAACTTGACATGAATAAACACACAAATAAAGAACAGAACACAGAAAAGTAATCAACACCCCACCAACAATTACAACTCCTCAATAGTACCTCTACCTATCCTCCAACAATCTAATGCAAGAAAAAAAAGAACACAAAAGTAAAGAGAGAGTATGAGAAGTGTTAAAGAGCTTTCAAGAATAAGCAGCAGAAACCAAACCTACTATTCTCTTGATTCACTTAGTCAAGAGAGATAGCAGATGAATAATAGCAAACCAATGACCCAGAACCAAGATCCACAAACCCTATTTCTCCAAATTAGGTAAAATAGCCAAGAACTTCCAAGAACACTTAAAATCACCAGATATGTTGATTAAAGATACGTAATCAACACAAGAAACCTTCAGAGATCGAAACCTCCAAAAAACACCAAACCCTAATTTTTTCAAAAATTATGCGTTTATTAAAAAACTTATAGATTTGTAAGATTCAATCACAGATCTATTAATCTAAACAGGTTAATTGAAAGATAACTAGTTAATTTTAGAAAACCCCAAAATTTTACGAAACCCTAATTTTTTAGAAAACGATTTCAAAGTAACATGGCTCTGATACCATGAAGAAAAACACAATCTAAGCAATTTTATTAAATCAAATCTCAATTTGAAAAAACACAAAGACAAAGAACTGATCTAAGTTAGTTAATCAAATCAACCACAATCCACCACTGCTAATCAGATATGGATCTATTATCTAATTGATAATAGTTTATTACAAAACTGCTCAATGAATCACAATATCAAGATGATCTTAATTAGGGTTTACAACTTTTTGAGAGAGATATAGATAAAAGAGAGAGATATCAGAGTTATAACTCTAAATGAGTCAAACCAACATATATATAGCTGGACTTTAGAAATCACAGCTTCAGTCCCTCAATAATCAACAACTTTTCAAAAGTAGCTCAAAATTTGTTTAAGCTAAAGCAACAATAGAAAAAAACAACATTAGTCCCTCAACTTATTTACCAGCTTGAGACTATATATTTCAACACTTTTATTAAGGAGTATATTTTTTTGTGAAAAAGCTAGGTTCTTAGTGTAAGTATAGGATATCTTCTATTATAGATAAGGCATTAAGATTGTAATTCTTATTTTGTTGAATATGAAGTAATTGATTTGATTATCAATTGTTGGAGAGTCGATTTATCTCACTAATATAACCCATTGTGGGGTCTGTTTATCAATCAAAATAGACCATTTATCTTTTTTATTTCGTTCTTTTCATCCTATTATCGGCCCGGCCAGAGTCGCTCAATTCTAGGATTTAAAGAAAAAGAATTGTTCACCCAAAGTACTGTTCGTTTTAAGTTTGAAATCACTATTCACGATTGTGGTAAGCAATGTTTTAAAAACCGGGTCTGTAATCGACCCGATCGAGTCATCGGGTTACCGGTTCTACCACCGGTTCAACCCGGTCTCGCACACAAAAAAGAATTATATATTTTTTCAAGAATACAAATAGATATATATAAATATGAATATTTCATATATTGAGCCTAAAAACCCATTTACTAACGATTACAAAATGCAAAATTAAAATTACATCGCAAATATATATAACTTGCTTCATTTGTTAAAATAAACATGAAAAAACAAAACCCGGCCGGGTCTCGAGAACCGGGTTGACCCGAGTCACTTCAAACCCGGAGGGTCAAACCGGGTTTCAAAAATATCAAACCCGGTTTAATTTGACCCGTTTTTCAACGGAACCGGTTCGATAGATTGACCCAGCCGGGTCGAACCAGGTTTCAAAACATTGGTGGTAAGAAAACATCTTTCATCCCGACTTTTGTTTTATCGTATCTTGATTTCTTGAATGACCCTAAAACTATCATTCTATTTAGTAGAAGATAGTGTTTAATTAAAGTAAGGATTAGTACCTTATTCTATAAGAATAGTATTACGATGTTTTTTTATAATAAATAGATGTTGTACTTCTGATTATGTTGAATGATACGAATTATTGATTTGGTTATCAATATTGAGGGTTGATTTATCTCATTAATATAAAGCATTCGGGGAGTCAGTTTATCCCATCAAAATAGATCATTTATCTTTATTATTTCATTTATTTCATCTTATTATTCATTTGGTTCGTATCACACAACTAAGTTTTTCTTGACCGGGAAAAAAGGAGATCATGACATGAACAAAATTGTTCATGTGATCAGTTCAAACATTTGACATCCTCCCAGACCCTTTAGGCCAATAAAATAATTGCGATAAAGGATAGTGTCTGTACAAAATATAAATTACAATACCAACAAGAAAATCACAATACTACTTAAATTAATAATACGAAGAACTTGAACACTTTCTAAACATAACCTATCAAAAAATAGGACCGAGTCTCGTGTTGAACATAATTCCCTTAAAATAGTTAACGTGTACAGGGTACAACGGGCTAAAGCAATATAATGCCGGAATTGACAACTTGTCTGAAAATTTGCTAGAATTCTTGTGAGTGTGTTGGGATAGAAAAGAATAAGCTGTGTTGTGTGTTTTGGTGTGTCATGGAATTAAGAATGAGGATGACATTTATACTCCTCATAAGAATTCATGAAATGAGAGTACTCTTTATAACTAGTTAAAATGACATTGAACTTAATAATATGTTGTTACAATTGGCCTTTTAAACAAGCAATTGCAACCGAAAGTTTAAACTCTGGGTCAAAACTAGGGCTGCAATCAAGTCAAGCTTTTATCAAGCAACTCGAGCTTGACTCGATCGAGCCAAGCTTTTATCAAGCTCAAGCTTTTGATAGCTCGGCTCGAGCTCTTATCAAGCTTTTTCGAGCTTTAATATATAATAAATTCATATGAGTAATTAAGGGGTAATTTTAGTATTAACTTAATTATAAAGAACTATTTCATAAATAAATGAATGATATATTCTAAAATGACATTTAACCCTAATGAATCTAACGATTTATATTCTAGTGTTTTGTATTCTTCATACTTTGTTTTAACTTTTGAGTACATTAGCCAAAACTAACCAAAAAATAATTAGTACTTTGGCTAATGTACGTTTTTGTTGAAATACTTTGTACGTTTGAACATTAATTAGTACTTTGGCTTATGTTTCATTCTAATGTTGTACTTTGGTACGAGAATGTTATTGTTAGTTTTATTAATGTTTAATGAATCTACTTTGGTTTTCACTTGTGGTTTTTGTTTGTTTTACTTTATGCATATGTTTATTGATGAGTTTGGGCGTTTGGCTATTAAATACATTAATTTTGTACACATTCAAGTTTTTCAAGCCAAGCTCAAGCTTTAATCAAATTCTACTCAAGCCAAGCTCAAGCCTATATGGTTAAAGCTTGACGAACTATCAAGTCAAACTCAAGCCTACTATTTTTTTTCAAACCAAGCTCCTATATGTCTTGTGTTCAAAATCCGAAGTTACACATATTGAGCCCATGTTATTTTACCAAGTTATAGTAAAGACTTCTTGTTCTTACATATAATCTTATAAGCGCATTTCTTTCCTTAAGTTCATTTCAAACATCGTATATTTTGAGATTTGATATTTTATTCACACTATGTTTTGAACATATAAAGTCTAGTGACAAAGCTCTCACCAATGACTACGTAACCACACAAGACTCTACATATAATAATCATATTCATTCATAATTATTTATGTCTAAAAACAGTGAAAACTCATTTTTTTCACTGTATGACACAAACTTGACTTAAACAAAATACTTTTAACCTTTGTTGTTCAAATGTACACCTTCTTTTAAACTCGACGATCATGGAAAAGTACATGAATAGTGTAATAATCACTATGACATGAACCTCAAGCAAGTGAACGTTTTCAACGGTTGCATAAGATGGTTAAGATTCTGTTTCAAAATACATCCCCCCATCATAACATTTGGTAATTTCAAAAACACAATCGACGTTAAGATGTAATCAAGTTTATGGCTCAGCTCGACAAACTTCTCAACATCATTCAGAACTTCTATGTAATTAAATTTCTTCTTTCAAGCGTACTTCTTTTTATTTTACTAAAGAAATAAACTTTAGTGATCAAATTAAAAGTTATTAATATTTTGAATAAAAGATATTTTACAAGATATCGAAACATGAAACCTGTCTTTATTGGTTTCGATACAAAGATATAATGAAATATTGAAATTTTTTATTTGACATTAAATTTATTTTTAATGGTAAAATATATCGAGAAGCTCCTAATGATACAATATACAAAAAATATAGACCACAATCAATCTAAATTAACATTTTTACACCCATATCAATAAGAATTTGATAAGATAATTCCAGTAAAATTTATCACATTTTAGATTCACACTATGTTTTGAACATATAAAGTCTAGTGACAAAGCTCTCACCAATGACTACGTAACCACACAAGACTCTACATATAATAATCATATTCATTCATAATTATTTATGTCTAAAAACAGTGAAAACTCATTTTTTTCACTGTATGACACAAACTTGACTTGAACAAAATACTTTTAACCTTTGTTGTTCAAATGTACACCTTCTTTTAAACTCGACGATCATGGAAAAGTACATGAATAGTGTAATAATCACTATGACATGAACCTCAAGCAAGTGAACGTTTTCAACGGTTGCATAAGATGGTTAAGATTCTGTTTCAAAATACATCCAACCCCCCCCCCCCCCCCCACCCCCCCTCCATATATCATTTGGTAATTTCTCAAAAAAACACAATCACGTTAATGATGTAATCTAGGTTTATGGCTCGGCTCGACAACTTCTCAACATCATTCAGAACTTCTATGTAATTAAATTTCTTCTTTCAAGCGTACTTCTTTTTATTTTACTAAAGAAATAAACTTTAGTGATCAAATTAAAAGTTATTAATATTTTGAATAAAAGATATTTTACAAGATATCGAAACATGAAACCTGTCTTTATTGGTTTCGATACAAAGATATAATGAAATATTGAAATTTTTTATTTGACATTAAATTTATTTTTAATGGTAAAATATATCGAGAAGCTCCTAATGATACAATATACAAAAAATATAGACCACAATCAATCTAAATTAACATTTTTACACCCATATCAATAAGAATTTGATAAGATAATTCCAGTAAAATTTATCACATTTTAGGTAACTGTTTTAGACCATACAATGCCATTAATCCTTTTAATATCAAATATTCATATACTTAATGCAGGTAAACATACAAGGTTATTAGTTAATGACATAATAACTCTCAACAGCTTATAAAATCACAAACTGCATGTGGACAAATTTTCAACTCACTCTTTGGCATTCAACATTGAAGCTACAAAGCACAAGAGATGAAGTTTATTAGCATGTTCATGACCCTTTTACTACTTATCGCAGCAACGACATCATCAACAACAATAACAGGTGATTTTGACATTTATGTGCATATTCTTGGTTTGTTCCGTTTTGATGTGTTTCTTTCATTCGATTAAAATGATTGGATACTAATACTATTGATGGCATTATAGGTGATGATCAGATTACTAATATGAAGATACATCTCGGGGTATGCGATTACTATATTCCATGGCAAAATAATTGTCCAGATAAAGATTGCAATTCAGCTTGTCGTGATTTGTTGGGAAAGTCTGCAGCAGGGAAATGTAAAGATCCAAAGACGTGTCATTGTACATATATATGTTGAAATATTGTTAATTCTTATATATCTCTAGTGTTCTTACATAGAAAGATTAACAATCATTTCAAATAAAGATTAGCTATCGATATTGTTCTTAAGAAGAAAAAAAGCATCATGACTTGTAAGATTGATTTTAATCTGCTAACTGAAAGGGTACATGTAAAATGGGCCCAACAAGTTGAGGTGTAAAGTGTTTACCGAGTTTATTGTCATTCGAAGTATTTGAAACGATCAAACTTCTTTGAATGGTATAATTATAGGCCCAAAAGTAGGTCTACTAATTAGGCCTGTTAGCGTGTATCTATATACTAATCTATACCATCTATATTTATAGTACATTATGCATTATAAAGTATTTGAGACACTTTCATATTTAAAAAGTCTGAAAATTCAGACTTTTCCTTTTCTTTTTATGAAAATATCTTTTTCTAACAACAAACACATCCATCTCATTTTATATAACAACCTTTTGTAACAACTTTTGTTATGTGCAATCTTGATCATCTATCTCATTTTAGGAAAACACTAAAGTGACACGTGTCACTTCTTAATTAAAATTCACCTTTATTTTTACATTGAAATATCTTTTTATCTATTTATTTTTTTTATATTTAATTTCATCATATTTTTTAAAATTTTGTGCTCTTTAATTCAAAATCCACTTTGATATATTTTTATTAATTTTTATTTTTTTTATTTTTAATGTCATCGAAATCGCTACTTTGTGATTTTGTTGAGATTGATTGGGGCTTGGAGGCAATCTAGTCGTTAGTAGAGGTGTACAAAACCGGTTTTTTTTTTAAACTGAACCGGTTTTAGTCAATCGGTTCGTAAACCGGTTTTGGCCAAAACCGGTGTCACACCCCCAGACGGGGCCTGGACGGAACACGTGTCCGGAGGCGTGACTTGATTGATCATCTCAAGTACAAAGCATACAACCATCTAAACCGGTTTGCCCGTAAAACCGTTTGAGTAAATGAATTTTTTTCCAATGGTGAGTTATGAACATCAACTACTTCGACCATATTCCGACACCTCTATAGTATATTTAGGGGCATCCAAATGAGGTCGATCATATGCATGATTTTTTTTTCTCGTGCACTACCCCTATTAGCCTCTACCTTCTACCATCTACTTATTAAATGACATCTAGTATTAAATGTATGAAATATAGTTATTAAATATGGCATGTACCCTCTAGTACTTCTTTAAATTGGTTAGAAAAAGAATACAAAAAACGTGGTCATTCAATATCACATGTCACATGTTAACCTTTCTCAAAAAAACCGTTCTCACAAATCGTTTTATAAACCGTTCACAACCCGTTCGTTCAAACCCGGTTTCAAACCGGTGGTATTTAAAAAACATGAACCGGTTCATAAACCGGCGGTTCAGTTTTGGTCAAACCGTTTTTCAAAAAACCGGTTTAAAAAAAACCGGTTTCAGTTTTTTTTTTCCGGTTCGATTCATAAACAGGTTTTTTTGCCCACCTCTAGTCGTTAGTCATGTATTAAGTGCCCATAATATTAACTTTTGCCCTCGACTAGCTATCCTACTTTTGTGCAGCATAATTGCTTATTAATTTGGGCCAACCCACAAAAGCTGTGAACTCAATTGCCAAAAAAAATTAGTTTGATATAAAGCTCGAAAGTTAAAATTAAAACAGAATCATTTTCTAAACTCATATCAAAGCACCACGTTAAATGTAAGATAAGACACTCGTGTAGTAACGCCGGCAACGCGTTGGCTACGGAGGTTGTCCGGACGTTACTACACCCAACCTTGTGTTAGCCCAACGCGTTGGGGCATCGCGTTGGCCGGCCAACGCGCGTTGGGGTGTTTTTTTTTTTAAAAAAAATTTCATTTTACCCCCCTAACGGCTATAATTTAAATTTTACTCTTTCCCTCCAATTTTGAAATGTTTCATTTAGCCCCTAAAACACGGCTAGTATTTTATATAAAACAAAATTAAAAATTAAAAAAAAACTTCATTTACACCCCTAAAAAAAACGCTGATTTTAAAAAAAAAATCAGTTTAAACAACCCCCTCACTCAACTCACTATATATACAACACATTACTAAATACAAAATCACATACAAATTCACCACTCTTCAAATACAAACATACATCTTTTTAGCAATCAAAAAAATGTCTGAATTTCCCAACAACAGTTTCATGAATCTCCTCACCGGGAGTTCTCTATGACGCGAACATTCAAAACAATACCAACAAGAACAACAACAAGCTTTTTCCGATGGCAACAATCACAAATCCTAACCGTGATTAGAATAATCTACAACAAAAAATCCACTCATCGATCCACTAGAATCTTCCCAAACACTCACTCAACCTCAACAAGTCGATTCGCCAAAAAAAGGCGGTCGCAAGAAAAAAATGGCCCGAAAGGGAAAAAATGTTGATGACGAGCCCCAAGACCGGTAGCAGCGGGCCGTTGGCTACCGGTCGAAGAAGAAGTTGCGTTGCAACATGTTACTTGGCCGAGTCCGAAGATAATCAATGTCGGAAGGTCACAAAAGCATGACACGTTTTGGTATCGGGTTTTGAACGAGTTCAATTCGAAAAAATTTCAAAACCGTACGAGAAGGAAGTTGACAAGTAAATGGCATACTTGAAATTCCAATTTGCCAAAGTTCAAACGTCGCGATGCAAACGGGCCAAACGTTAGGGTACAGATTGGCGAAAACGATTGGATTCTTGAAACAGGGCTCAAAGAATTTACCGTGACGATTCAAAAGCGCCAATATGAGGGTCGCCGTTTTCTCAAGAAGATGCTTGGGCCGTTTTGAAATACACACGAAATGGGACGCCTACCGAACAGCTTTGACTTAACCGGGGAGACTCCTCCCGGGGCTAGCCAGAGGATCTATACGGCACGATCACTGACCAACGTCCGCTACCCGGCAAACAACGGCCCGCCAAGAAGACGCAAATACTGACGGCAACGGCGAAGCACGCGTTGGGAAGTAGCGCGACACCCGCAAATCGGGTGAGCTAATGGAGCAGGAGCTTCGCTGAAACGGAAGCCCGCCGAAAGGGTTTTTCGAACTCAAGCCGAAAAAGACGCAACACTAATGCGGCTTGGATGGAGTTTGAGGTTTCTAGCAACTAGCAACAGGATTTGGACGAAGACGACGCCTATTGAACAAGAATCAAAAAACATTGATCAAAAAACAAAATGAAAAATGATTGGGTGACGAGGACGACGAAGACGAAGACGAGTAGTTTTTTTTTTAATTTCGTAATGTATTTTTTTTAATTTCGTAATGTTTTTTTTTAATTTCATAATGTATTTTTTTTTTAATTCGTAATGTTTTTTTTTTAATTCGTAATGTGTTTTATTTTATGTAATTTGTATGTTTAATTATGAATGAAATGGTTAGTTTGTTAAAAGAATGAAATAATTGTATAGGGGGTTTTATGAAAATAAAGAGGTGAGTGGTGTTATTTGGTGTTATGATTAGAGGAGTGGTGTTGGTGTTGGTGTTATGCTGATGTGGCGCTGATGTGGCACCCAAAAAATGGTGTTGCCAAGTTACGATACCTAGGTCTCTAATAACTTAACCTAAGATTTTGTTTATTTCTTCCTTCAAGGCTTTTAACTATTTACTTATGTAGGCATCAATTACATCAAATTTCTAATGCAAAATATCAATGTACTTAATCTTCAATGACTTAAACTTTAAGGCCATTTATCACAAGGTTTCTTTAAAACGGAATCCCTAGCCCTACTTAAGGTTAACAAAGACAGTGGTTCAAGTAGTTTATTCTGATACTCTACATTCTCTTATAGTGTTCACTGCATATGTTGTTGATCAATGGACCTTTTTAACAGCTGCCACGAACATGTTCTCAGGTGCATGCGTTGATTCCAATCTTTTGATAGCATTAGTAATTTATTAAGTGTTAAAGTAAGAATAAACACAACTGTCTATCAACTTTCTTGCATAGGGACTAAAAATCAGATACATATAAAAGTAAAGGGGTCTTTGTACAATAACAGGGTAAAGTTAACGTAGGAGTGTTGTCCTCCAGCTTGTCTAAATAAATAACCCACCCTTCACATGTCAGTAAACACCAAAACTTTCAAAGGAGATATTATCTGGTGGTTGTAGTGATTCCCAACTGTCATAACCATATTTCAACATTAAAATGCATCTTAGATTTGACCAAAAGGGATCTTCTATTTTTCACAATAATATCATCTACATAGAATATCTAAGCCTTTTAGTCGTGTGCAAAAGGTAAATAACAGGTAACACGAACCGGCCCACAACTTTCTATAATGTGGGGGGCATACAATCATGACTTACTCAACGGTTGTGGCTATGAGGTGCCAAAGGATTGAACCCTTGACCTTGTGTTTGTTGAGTGCAAAGATGCCCCCGCCCATTACCAACTGAGCTACTCATCATTGGCTCTAAAAGCATTTTAGCAATACTAGCACCCATGGTTGTCAGGATCTCGATCCTGATCTCAGGATCTCGATCCTGATCTTAGGATCTTACGATTTTACGATATTGCAAAACAAAAACGATCCGGATCCTACGTAGGATCTTTGCAAGCTTAGGATCTTATAGGATCCCGATCTTGACCATAAGATCTTAAGATCTACTACGATCCGATCTTACTATTCTCGAACCACAAACTAAAAAACAAAATATTTATCGGTTGTGTTTTGTAGAATTTAAAAAACTATATGTTAATCTTCTTAAACATTTTATAATCATAATTTTCGAAAATATTTTTGTATAGTTTTGTGTTAATGATATATAGTAATTAGTAAATTTGTCTAGTATTATAAAGATTATTAAGAAATTGACATTATAGTAGGATCTTAAGATCCCGATCCGATTTTACGATCACGATCTTGTAAAGACAAAAACGATCCTTGGTAAGATCCCGATCTTGAAAACCTTGCTAGCACCTTTAGTAAGACTAGCCTCCGGTTTTCTGTTGAGACTAGCGATCATTGGTCTCGTGTGTAACTTGTCATGGCCAAAGAATGCTAATTAGAGTTGATGATAGTGTTTGATTGGCGAAGTCCAGAATCCAGACTGACCTTAAGTGTCTTGATTTGGTAATGTAAATGAACCCTAGTTGAGCTAGGAATGTAGTTCCTCTCAACTACCTCATCTTGCACCGGGTTCATCACATTTGTGAAAAGCAACTATGTTAAGTGGTATCTCTTTCGAATTATGAATCATACACAGTTGTCATTATGTAGAAAATAATGGGTCTGTGCCAGAGTACCAGCCCTGCAATAATTTGATGCAGTACCACCAGCCTGCAGTAATCATTTGGACCACTCAAAACTTACCCATCACAAAGGTTGCTTCACACTATCAACCATCCATAAATATAAGACTACCATCTTATCTTATCTAAGCATAGAAGCCTTTTCTAAATATTAAACTTGTGTGCAAATCAATATACAAGCATGAGCTAAATTGATACAGAAACGATTAACACATACGAAAACGGATATACAAGTGTAATCCATCTCAAAATCACCAAATGCAAATCAAACTTCAATTATAGAATAAACAAAATGGTAATTACAAAATCTTGAACAAGTTACTGCAACAGTATTGCTCGCGATTTGGTAATGTAAAACGAGAACCCTAGAGGACGTAAAATAAAGAGGTTCTTTGACAAGATTTTAGTTACAGACCTGTTTTTACAAAGGTATTTCCAAACCTAGATCAGCAAAATACAAACGCCATTAACAACTAATCAAACTGAAACAAATGAAAAACGCATAATATAATTTCACCCAAACCCAGACTGACCCATATATAAGAACATAGTAAAAGAAGTGAAAAGGTCTTCTTTTTAGCACATCACACTAAACTTAATTAGCTTTAACCCATCATCATCTGCATCATCAGGTTATCGTCAAACTTATTGTATCGTTTCAACACTCTTGCTCAGTTCATCCAACTTCTTCATCCTCATCTTCTCACTCTCGCTTACCAGCTGCTTAATAATTTATTACACCAACAACATAAAGAAGTGTGTTAGTTATAAGCCGATATGTTAAAACACCTGCTTTAGTTAAACTTTTTTAAGAGATAAATGGACATTTAATTTGAGACCAACCTCCATCAATCTTGTAATGAGTTGTACTTTTTCTTTGTTCTTTTCATTGAAAGCATCCAAGGCTTCCTTGTACTCCCTCTCCTGTTTAAAGAAAAGATATAATCAAGAAACATATCAGTACTAATAGGTTCCAAAGCTAATACGGAAACTTAGGCGTCGGCAGAAGGCGTTTTACCTTCTTCTGACAGGTCTGTCCTAGGGGTTTCAACTCTTTGTTGACAGAATCAATCTTCTTACGAACGACTGAAACTTCTTTCTTCATTGGATCTGTTAGCGCCTCAAGTTCCTGATAATAAATACCAAAAGTTAGTTTGGAAAACCCGTGTGCGATTACTTCTAAAATGTGCTTGCAGCACCATATTAACGAAAGACAAATTTACCAACAGGCCCATATGACAATTGACATTACTAACTTAATTTGTTTTTGAATTAAAGGCAGGCCACATGGGAAATTTAAACGAAATTAGAACGTGATTGAGAAAGAGAGGTGATGGTAGTAAATGCTAAATGGTACCAAAGATTGAAACCTTAGAAATGGGGCAAGCGGCCTTTTTTCGACGCTGGTGAACCCATATGAAAAGTAAAGTCAGGCAAGGGTAAGTAATGATTTAATTGTTCTTTTTTTTCGTGTGTTGGTGTTTAACACCTATGACTCAACTAGCTTACGGGTTCAGTACAAAACAACCCCTCCAATGATATAAACCCTGGAAGACAGGCGAGGCGTATACCACATGTCCCAACCATCAAGGCAAATAAAGAATCATTCTTTTGCAATATGACTTAAAAGGGACTACATCATCAATTCTTAAGTTCACAGCTACTTCATGTCCCACCATAGATGCATGAAACTTATACACTACAACAATTAACAGTTTGTGATTCAATTCACCTAATGAGTTTCAAGAATCATAGGAACATACCAAATATACGGAATTGAATGTAGTTTTAAGAAAAAAAGATGGTAAATTGGTTTTGACATATAAACCATGGTACAAACTAACAATGACATTTGTTTAATATAAAAAATACCAAACCCGTTTGATGAACCATTTCACCAACCATCGCAACCAAAAGTTTCATAAAACTCATAACCCAATATATAGACACACCTATTAGCCATCCAGTTATCATATAGACGAAAACAATTTTAGCACTAATTTTTCAAGCTTTTGGTCATCATAAAATATAGATCCATCACACACCTAACCGAGGGCAAGGGACGGTCCAAAAAGACCTACAGTAATTGATTAGCAAAATCATCAAACTAAAAGAAACCCAGATTAATTTAACCCAAAAGATTCATTTTTCAAGAAGTCAAAAATGAAGCCAAAATTGTTTCAATTTTTTGAGAAAAACACCAAAAACACAATCTCCCAAATGGTTCCATAAAAAACCCCAATTTTCCTTCACAAAATCCAACATATATTTGCGCAAGATTCCTTGTCATATAAACACATGATTAACAAACAAGTTAGTTTTTCCAAAAACAATACAGTATAAGATATAATTGTTCAACGGATATAAAAATCTATTAAAAGAAAAAGTTAAAATAGAATACTTAATTTTTACGTTAGCATAAAAAAGCAAAGGAATCCAATGTTTTACTATTCTATATCTGAAATCCTAATTCATTTTTTTTTATAATTAACAAATCAAAGATAAATTTATCAGATAGTCAATATTAATTTTTAACACATACATTAAAAACAAAAAATAAATCTCACAAAAAATTGAAACCCTAATTAATAAAATCACACAAAAACAAAATTTGACCAACAAAAATACAATAAACATGAATCAAGCATCTTATTTTAAACATTTTCCAAAAACCCTAATATTTTCCAAAATTTGAAAAAAAAAATGAAAATTATCAAAATTAACAACACCACACACCAAACCCACTAATTAATCCACTCAAATTTTGCATTTCACACTTCAATTTCAAAAACCCCCAATTTTCCAAAAACCTCATTTTCCAAAATTAAACACAAATAATCAAAATCAACTAAAAAAAACTCAAACCCACAAACCAATCAACCTAAAATTTTCCACTTTTCGGAAAAAACAAACCTCACGAATAGTAGCCAAACGCCTAGTCTCCTCCTCAATCCTACCCAACTGAGCTTGAACACGTTCACGCACTTCCAGTTTTTTCTTTTCAATCTCCTCTTCTTTAGCTTTAAAAGTTGATAAAGCTGACCTTGACATCTCTTCGTCTTCTTTTGTCATAAGCCCATTAAAGCTTAAGCTTCCTGATATTTGACCAGCTTGCATTAAAGTCTGTAGCTGTTCACTTGATGGACGGGTTGTAACTGTGTTTGGATTCGTGTTTTGGATTTGTGTTGTCATAGTTTTTGAGGATGGTTTGAAGAAAGAGTAGAAGAAATATAGGGTTGATTTTATTATTTCTCCAATTTTGTGTGTGTGTATATTTTGGTAAAGTGAAATTAGTGTGTGTTTTTGGGGTGTGTGTGTTTTTATGATGGGGGTGTGTGGGACCTACTCTGTGTGTGTGTGTGTGTACAGGGTGTATTGTTTTTGTGTGATATGTGTGAAATGACGAGAATGGGCTCTAACGGCCAGATAGAAAGTGCCTTTGATCATGCTATTTTCATTTTTGACAGTGTTTAACGGCTTTCTTCAAGGAATTAGTTGTACAATAATTTTATTATTTATGCACAAAAATAATTATATAGTATTATCTAAATTTTACATACTTTAATGTGGGTAAAAAGTGTATTATAAGTACTGGATTAATATTTATGCTGTAGCGATTATGTGAAAAGGGACTTACCTTAGGTTACATTTAGCAGTCCTTGAGGGGGTGTTCGTGAGGCTCTGGTGAGCCAAAAGTCACGGGTGAGGCCACTAAAACCAAAAATGTAAAAGCGTAGTTAATACGTGAGTAATTTCAGACATGTAAAAAGGAATACTTATGCTACAAATATGAACAATTTCCGTGAGGGGTGTTTCGTAGATGGCTCTTGTTGAGCCAAAAGTCACACGTAAGGCCCCTAAAACCAAAAAGAGTCACGCGTCACAAGAGCCAAAATGCAATCACGATAGTAGGCTTGTGATGTTTCGGGTAATGTGAAATTATGCCCCCCCCCCCCCCCTCTTACACTGTAATTGTTTGTTTTTGAAAAAAAAGAACTTTTTTCTCACTACCATATTATTTACCAATAAATACCCTTTAAACTTCAACATTTTTAAACACAACTTCAAATTATATACTCTTTATTCTCATTATTATTTTTACTAACACAATGTCTAAACAAAATACTTCCCTCAACACAAATCGTCAACGACGAAGAACAACCTGAGACAATCCCCCGACACCGGAAGGAACATTTAGTCTCCCAAATACTCCAGCGGCAACCCAAGAATTACAACAAATCACCTTTGCAGCATCACAATTGGTTTACCCAATCCAAGCATACTACCCAAACCAACTGTAACATTTCTCATTTTCAGGTTATTTACAACTTTAATAAATTTCATTATTTATTTTTAGAGTTTTACGCGTTCGCTTTTAATTATTATCTTATAGTTAAATCGCGTAAACTAAAAATCAACGTTCAATGTAAACGGACATCAAACAAATTAAAGTTTACATCAAGCAAATGTTATATGATTATTAGGAGTATAATTTATAACTTTTCATAATTTATTTTTGTTGGTTACGTAAAACGCTTACGTTTCGCAATAAATTACATTCGGTCGTACCCGGAAGCACCTTTACCCAAACCAACCATATCAACCATACAATAACCAACCATTCACACCTCTACAACAAAAAAATGTGTACAACCCATACGGACAACCAAACAACCTCTTTGGCCACTACGAATGCGGTTCACAACATACCGTTGGCGGTTTTTCATCTCAACCTAACGTTTTTGGTTCTACATCTCAACCTAACATTTTCGGTTCTTCATCTCAACCTAACATTTTCGGTTCTTCATCTCAACCTAACGTTGTCGGTTCTTCATCTCTCGTCCGGAATTTTAGTTTAGATGACATGGAGGAAATGTACTCCCCTGAGTTTTTGGAATCCTTTCGTGAGGAGCAGTCCCCCCGTCGAAGAAGTAGATGAGATACAAGTCCCGGCCTCGAAGAATAAGCTGAACCGAAGGCGCCGACTGGCCCTGATGAAAAAGCCGCATAACCAAAAAGGCGAGGACCAACGTTGTATTTCATGGACCCTTGAGAAAGAGATTGCATTGTGCAAAGGTTGGGTCCGTGTATATGAAGATAGCGTTGTGGGTAATGCGAGAAAGGAGAATGGGTTTTGGGTTGAGGTCGTGAAGCACATGCACGAGATTTGTCCGATCGTCAAGCATCGAACGTACGATATGGTTAACGAAAATTAGAATATCGTGCGTCCAAAAGTTGCTAGTTTTTGTGGTGTGTACGCTAACACTTTTTGGACGTACACTAGTGGAGTCGGCGACGCGAATTATATTCAACGGGCGCTAACAAATTATCAAGTTAAGTATTCAATCTCGTTTACACTTCTTCATTGATGGGAAGTGTTAAAAGAATGTGATAAATAAAATAGCTGAGAAGTTCTAGAGTTTGTGAAAGACAAGGAGGAGAGAAGTAGCAAGAGATATAAGTCCAGCGACGAGAGTTCGTTCAAAATAAGGGAGTCAGGAGCTTGCAGTTTCAATTTTAATGCCACGGTTGAGGACGAGGAAGATGAAGTGCAGGAAGTTCATCAAAGTCGTCCCATTGGCATAGACCAAGCAAAGAGGAAAGCGAAAGCGGGTACGTCGTCGGCGAGTTCAGCACATGCCTTTAATGTGGAATCGTCAGCCAAATTGATGGCCAACGAGTATGCAATGTCCAGCGACCCCTATAATGTTCAAAAGGCTCAGGAAATGACGGGGTTATTACGAATCAAAACGCAGGAGTTGGAACTCAAGGCTGCGGAGCTGGAAATCAGACGACTCAAAAACCGTCAAAGAGACGAAGCATTATATTTGTCGACTACCAATGAAGAGTTGAAGGCGATACTTAGGCAGAGGCTATTCGGTTGATTTCACGTTATTAGTTATTTATGTAATGTTTACGTTTTAATTCTGTATGTGTACGCTTTTAATTTATGTAATGTAACATTTTTAGTTTATGAATAATAAAGTTCTAGTTTTTAATAAAAGAAAGGTTTCTCTGGTGAGGGTTCTTGTAGAATAGTATCACTCATACATACAATGAATATTTTAAGAAAGTCTAGAGAGAGAAAGAGATGGTTAGTTTTCTAGAGAGAGAAAGTAATATGTAATTGCATAAATGAGAAAACCAACACCCTCTCCATGTGTGGAGAGGGTATTTATAGTTACATCATGTGACATGGGGCGTGGACTCCATGGATAGTCCATGGGTCGGCATGTTTCCTTTCTAAACTTAATATTACGAATACTACGAGCTAAGAACTAATATATTGGTAGTGACCGAGTCTTTTTTTGATTCCTAACAATCTCCCCCTAAGGGAGGTCACTCCAATTTATAAATGACTTAAACTTAGCATTCTACAAATGTTCTTTTGTCTTGCTCGTAGTCTTGAATCTTTGTACTTTATCTTGTATCATATGTAGTGATCTTTGACCTTGAGTTTGTTCCATTATGCTTTATAAACATAGATCTTGAACTTCATGAGATCATAAATATTGCATCATCAGTTGAACATCTTTGTGATACTTCGTCTTCTTGCGATCTTGTGTCTTTGGACTAACATGCTCATACTTTAAGATATCCTTAAAGCCTTTTAACAATCTCCCTTGATAATCTTTAACTTGAATACTTTATTTCGTTTAAGGAAGATGTTGAACATCATAGTAGCGGAACTCTTTGTCTTGAGCTTTCTTGATTACTCTAAACTTTAAGTTTTGAGTATGAGCATGTGATTATGAATCTGACTCAGCTGGAATAAGGCACTACCACCATTGTATAATCCTGCAATTAATGGTTAGTAATAAATTACAGATATAGACGAATATGGCTTTGTCATTCGTCGAATACAAGTAGCGATAACCTTCGGTTCCGTGAGGACCGACCTGTGATCGGGTAGGTTCAATTTGGAAAAACCTCCTTGACAGGATTTCCAGCTTAAAGTATTGGATCCTCTATCACATATACATTAGATTCACCGTACTTACTTGTTCTCATTATCAGAACATCTCAAAGCAGACAGCACGATAAGAGTGAATCGGTTAGTTATTATCTTACCGATTGAGTCGTCAATTCATAAACTGGACCAAATCAATATCCAGTTGACACAAGTTTGATCCATATAGGATCGTACAAGTCACCTACCGCGGTGCTGTTTGATGTTGACACTAGAAGGATTTTCATTCGTCACTGTGAAATGCTAAAGAGCACCACTCTGATGTTCTGGCAAGATCACAAGGATAATGCGTAGGACTCTATGATATCACTTGTGTTCTTTGATTGTGAACATCAAGTGTATTTTAGAATTATGTCCTAATGAGATTTATTATTGATCTCTTTTGGCTCTAGACTCAATAAGTGCATTTTAGTTTTAGTGATCGGAGGCTGGAGCAGACTGCCACCTTTTCAATACCAACTAACTCGGAATGAGAAAGTCGATAGATAACGTGTTTGTCTCCATGAGAAATGAAACAAGAGTCTTTTGAGAGACCTTTGTGGCTAGGGAGGGTTGTACATTGCATCACTGGGTCCATGATGACTATCTGCAATACCAACAATCATCTTTGTGATTCAGATAGATTATGCATTGACTCGGTTTCGGCCTAAGTGTATGGAGGGCTTCTTTCTTTACACCCTTTATCCTTACAATTCTTTTTCACTCTTCAACCCCTTCAATGTTAAACCAGCGCGTCCTCATTATCACCATGTTGGGTTTGTTCTGGTGATAACTCATGCTTTGGATAACATTTTTCTTAATCTCACTTTACTCCTTTTTTATATCATACCTAAGGACTTCTACTATATCTATTAGAGTGTCCCTGGGTAGATCCCTCTGGTCCTGACTGGATCATGGAACAGATACCTTTATAACTTCTTGATAATCATTACTTGGTTGGTCTTTTGGTATTACCATTGTAGCCATAAAACCATTTGAAAATCAATCAAGGTACTTGTGATATAAATCAAAAACATTTGTATCTTGAAAGTTTTACTTTTCATAACTGCTCCCCTACACATGTGCATTGATATTCGAAATTGTTTTACACATGAAGGGAAAGACCGCACTTGAGTCATAAAGATTACATTTATTACTTGCATATTTTAATCATATTTTTCTCCCCTTATCAAAAATGTCAAATCTCTTGATATTTTGGATATCAATTTATTAAAATATTTTTAAAGGTTTAGGGAGAAAAATGTTATCTTGATTAGCATGCTTATTAAGAACATTTTTATTTTCCTCCCCCTCAATTAATGACAGAATGATATAATGTGAAATACACATTTTTGAAAGATTTTAAATTTACTGAAAAATTCTTGAAAAGTTATACTCCAACACTATTCATTTATTGATCTACACTACATATTTACATATTCACAAGATATTATACGAGACGTGACTTGAAATTAGCAAAACCGAGTCCGCATTAGCAGTCTGTAGTCCCTCTCGGTTCTTCTTCCACCCACAAAACTCTCTAAGCTCCTCATTATTCATCTTTCCAGTAACGTCCGATCGATCTTTTTCAACATGGAAGCTGTCCTTTTCTGATCCTTTTCGGTCTAAGCTCTTTTCGGCATGCTTGCACTGGTGTATCCCAACACGAAGTTATGCATCATTGAATTCAGAATATCACGAACTGGCTTGAGAGTTCCGTTACTAAACTTGTATAACTCGTCATCCCTCATCAGATACTTGATGTTGTTCTTGTTCAAATATACCACACCTTTGGGTTTGTGCAGTATGGTATATGGCTCTTTGACGTCAAGATCAACACATCTAACTTGTGGCCTTGTAATGTTTAGTTTTGTCTGATAACTTTTGACTCCAAGTTGGACGTCTTCTACCCTCTTCTTAAGAACGATTCTTCGAATAAAGAGACGTAGAGCAGTTACCAGATCAACTTCTTCATCGCCTTTGAGATGGTGGAGTTTGTTTTGAGCATACAGTAGATACACATCTTCAATTTCATTAAAATGAAGCTTTGGGAAGTCAGCTTCTTTAAATACATACTCCTTCTTATTTGCTCGTCGTACGACAATCTCCTTCAAATAACCATACCCAAATTGCTTGTTAACCGGTATTCTGATGATACTAAGGATCTTCATGTGAGGGTAGACTGTGTGACTTAATGTTACTATATGTCTTGCTCAGTAGAACTGTTGACGTTTGGGTCCCTAGTGGTGAATTCCAAGAGATGCATTTAAATCATATCCCACTTTGCTTGAGCTCCAAAGCTTCAAGATCATTTCTTCTAAGCCTTCTAACTCATACCGTGTAGCTTTTGGTTTTGTAAGTGAGGAGGCATACTTTTTTCTGTGTTTCATGTCTTTAGATACTCCAGATATTTATTGAAGAAGAATGAACAAGAATGGTTGTCCGACCAGGAGGGCCTTGCAATGGTAGAGGCTTACTTAAATCATAAGGGCATTTATCACCTTCTGGATTCGCCCAGTCAATTTGATATGTTAAGTCTAAATAACACTGCTCCATATAGTATTCTAGCTCAATGTAGTTCATGTAGTTTCCCTTGAGTAATTTGAATGTTGGTCTTTCAAGGTCAGCTTTCATGATCTTGTCCTTCTTGAGATAGTGTTTGGCAAACTCGGTAAAGTCAACAGCAGAACCCATTAGACCATCAAACATGATTGGGTCCTTTTCAGAATTCACCATCTCATTAAACCAGTTCTGTTCAGGAGCATCATTTGCATTTGGTTCTTTGTACCATTCAGGATCAGGAGTTTTAGGTCTTTCAACAACATCATGCTTGAACCATTTTGACCTATCTTGCTTAGGAACAACATTATCTTGTGTTAGTTCTTGAGTATCCACAAACTCATCTTTAATAAGTTCTTCAACATCCATTGCATCATCTTGTACTTTTTCTTCTGCATCCACATCTTTATCAGTTTTGGATGATTTAGATAGAGCTTTACCTTCTTTTGATGACGCTTCTTTATCTTTGCTTTTCTTTGAAGGTGATGCATCATAATCCTTTCTTTTTCTCTTCTTTGAATCTTTGTCAGCATCGGTAGGAGGATCCTTATCATCATGACATGGTTTCTTCTGAGTTGGTTGATCATTAAACTAATTATCCGTGTCATCTTCATCTACCAACAATGAAGCCATCAGAGCATCATATAATGCTTTATGAGATGGGTGTGTGTTGTATGACTTGGAATTTATCATGAGTTTCATCAATTTGTTCTTCTGATAATTTTCGTTGAGTGAAGCTTCGTCAAATGATTTTGTGGAATACTTGGGCATGCTTTGCTTAACAGCTTTCTCTTGTTTAAGTTTATCGAAGTCAAAAGCAACTGTTGGTAATACCTTCTTGAGGTGAACTTGAACAAACTTGTCCATTGCTTCGGAATGATCAATCTTCGATATTACTTTAACATTATTTTCATGTTTTGTGAGTCTCTTCTAAACATCCACATTTTCTTCAGGTTTCTTTGACCTTTTGAGGATTGGCTTAGTCTTGCTTCGTTTTGGTTAAGTTTATTGTAACCTTTGCCCTTTTGTGTTCTGAATATTTCATCTATAGTCCTTTGACTATTTGACGTTTGTTAGTTTATTTAGATTTTATACCGTGTTGACGGTGGTGATTTTATAAGAATTGTGGTGATTTATGGTTTATTGTGATTAATAACCCTTTTTGGAAGGTATTATTCTGTTATTTATATTCCGGGTGGTTTGACCCGTGAATTTTGAGAAATGCCGAAAAACAAGTCCTGACACATCCGTTAATGTCCAAATGAGTTTTTAAGGGTTTAAAGTGAAAATATGTCAAGTAAATACTCTAAGTTATTGGAAAAGTATTTTTAAAGTGAATAAAAATGCTAAGTAACTTTGGGGAGTATTTTACGGTTGAGTTTTGCGAGTTTTTAAGTGATCCCGACACGAAAAGAAAGACCCGAACCCTCCTTGGATGCCAATATGGGGCGTGTAAGATAAAAGGGGGGCAAGATGCCTACTTTCTAGCTAATATGTTTCTTGGTACCATTATATTCCCATAACCTTAACACTTTTTCTCATAATTCTTTGCATTTCAAAAAAATATAACACACTAGTGTGTGTGTGTGTGTGTGTGTGTTCGTCCACCCCTAAACCACCACAAACCACTGGTATGTGTTAAATAACATACCTTTTCTATTATTAAAACAAGCCCAAATAACCAAAAACGTATGAAAAATGCAATGTATATGCTTGTTTTTGTGTTTGTGTATGTGCAGATACCGGATATAAAGAAAATGACAAATATAAATGCAAAACGGACAAAACTGGGCACGAAATTAGAAAAAGCATGGAAAACCTAGGCCGAAGGCGTCCCCATCTTCTACGGATCATCCCGGTCTATTTATTGGGCCAGGAAAAGGCCCGTTTATGGAATATAGCCTATTAGCATAAAACCTTAATCCATTAACAAAAACCAAAATCCAAATCCATGTACGCCAAGATCCATGATTACATATCCGTTCCAAGCCCATATATATATAAAAAGCCTGAAGTCAAAACCGCCCCATATACACAGTAAATGTAACATGTTTGTCACTACTCAAACCTTTTCTCTATTTTCACCCCACACATTAACAATGTAAATTCACCATACTCTCTCTTTCGTTCCTTCTAAGAAGGTCAACTACTCTACAATTCTATTTGGACACCTTTGGGAGCACGCAGGCAAATCCCCTAGCTAATTGATTGGCTATTATGACATGCACATGATCCAACGGCACAAAAGAGTGAAGATTAGAGGCGGTTAGGATTGAATGGCGAAGATTAGAGATGGGGGAGCATCTAAGAGGCTAGAAGGTTCTTTCCACTACTATATAAGGAGGGCCTCACTCATAGAATTCATCATTTAGGATCTAGTGTAGAATTAGCTTATTTAGTTATTTTTAGCTTATTGTAATAGTTTTAGCTTAATGTTTATCGACTAACGTTTATCTTTAGCATAATTAATAAACGGCTTTAGATTTGCGTAGAGACCCCACCTAAAACATTGAGGACAATGTTTTGTTCTAGTATGTGGGGGATCTATCGATTTGATTATACCTACGACCTTTGTTCTCACGTAACTCGTTTTTCCACCAAAAATATGTGATTTATGTAAAAATAGCAAAAAAATTTAAAAAATTATGCATGATAAATTGAAAAAGTGATAAATGCTGGAATAAAGTGATGAAATAAGTGTTGTGACACAAATAAAGGTGAGAACGAGATATAAATTTTGATCCGACCGGTTTTATACCTTAGCTTTTTTCTTAACATATTTAAATCGAGTTTGTTGCTAGTCTTATGTAGGCTAATCCATTATGCCGAACTTGATTTATTAGAATTAAGATTGTTGCCAGTCTATGTAACTTGTTAAAGTGCCGATCTTAATTCGCTAGGCTAAGCATTCGCTAGTCTCTTTCTTAGAGATTTTAAATTGCGAAGAACGAGAAATGATAGAGTCAAGTATAAGTCATGATATTAAGCGTGGAATAGTTGGTTTTCTTTAGAGCTTATAAGTATTAATTGTGGCTTTTTCTCCTATTAGTTTGTCTTACTTGTATATTAATAATGTTTAATAAATAAGGTTGTCCGGTTTAACTTAATCTTTAGTGACTTTCCACTAACTTGGAAGACGATGCCAATAAAATAGGTACACATCGAGATTCGGAATTTGGCATACTATATATATCATATGAATAATTGCTTTATTTACACCTTAAAGAGCCTTCGGGTATATGGTGTAAGTAGAGTTAACCATGAGATTACTTATGCCTTAAAGAGCCTAAGGGTATATGGCGTAAGTGAATAAATTGTTCATACCTTAAAGAGCCTTAGGGTATATGGTGTGAATGATTAAATCATGTTTAATAAATGATTTGTTTGCACCTTAAAGAGCCTTAGGGTATATGGTGCAAATTAAATCTCACTTGATTTATGTCTTAAAGAGCCTTAGGGTATATGACATAAGTTAAGTCAAGTAGCCTAAAAAAAGCTAAATTTCGGTCACCTCGATGTGGACCTCATCGATTTTCAAGGATAGGGGAAGAATCTAATTTTTATCTTCAACCGTCCCGCTTTATTTTCGGACTTAATAAATATCAAAATAAGTCTTAAAGAGCCTTCGGGTATATGACAAACATAAAATCTTTAGATACAAAAATAATTAGGAATAAGGGAGAAAAAGTAATACACAATTAGTATTTATAAGTAGTGTTAGTATCATGACTTGTATTTGACAATGTGTTCTCTTGTTCGATTCGCATTTTTTTCCCATTTATCTTTCAATAAAAAAATTTGTATCATTCGTAGCGGTTTTTGGTTTCTTGTGGCTGCGTGCACAACGCAAGGACGAAATGAACAAAGAATGAGCAACGCACTTTTGGAATCGAACGAGTTTTCTGGGTGTTCTCAACCGAACGAGCAAAATTCTACATTGGGGACCGAACGAGTGCATTTTTTGTTTGTGGATATCGAAACGAGTAACCTTCCTTGAACAATCGGAACGAGGGATTTGTATTTGGACCGAACGAGGGATTTTAAGTTTGATCGAACGAGGATATGTTTTGTTGGAACCCTGAACGAGGGGACTTTTTGGTTGATATCGAACGAGGGATTTTATTTGGACCGCAACGAGGGACTTTTGTTAGTTTTGGAGGACGAACGAGGGAATTTTTTTTGCTTGACCGAACGAGTTTTCTCCTTCAAGGTCGAAACGAGAGGATCGATCTAGAGGCTCCGATTCCAAAGTATCGAACTAGCGTCCGATCGAACTAGCAGTAGACCGAACTTGCTCCGACCGAACAAGGCCAAAGATCCGACTAACGTCGATCGAACCAGCCACTATGAAACTAGCGTCGATCGAACCAGCACTATCGAACTAATCCGCGATCGAACGAGCGAAGGAACGATCTTGCGAGTATGAACAAGCAGCCGATCGACCTACAACGACCGAAACAGCAAGAGGACCGACACAAAAAATTTTTGTTGAAAGAAAAAGGGTTTCAGTAAACCAGGCCATAACTTTTGATCCGTAAGTCCGTTTAAGGCCCGTGACCTCTCAAATCGAAGAGAAAAACATGACGGATCACGCGTAACCAAATGTTAGGCAGGTTAAGATTTTTCGAAGCCCAAAAACACATCGTTTTCTATAGAAAATTGACATTTATTCAGTTTTTTTTGGAATTTGTTCCCCCGCCGCGGATTTCTGAATCCAAGATCATTCACGGTTATCTATGATCTTGTAAAATTCCCCGTTTAATTCATTATCGTTTTGATCAGAGACGAGTAAAAAATCCATGTCACGTTTTATTGATTCAAATCCACCAAACAACAATCACGTTACCACTAAAGACCTTTGTTTATCAGTTCACACACTTTGCAATGTCGACTCAACAAGACATTTTTGCAGTCGGTTCTGAAAACCGCCCTTCTATGCTTAACAAAGAGAACTATGTTCCATGGTCATCACGTCTTCTTCGGTATGCTAAGAGTAGACCAAATGGAAAGTTAATCTACAACTCCATTATGAATGGTCCTTATGTCAGACTATGATATCCTAATACCAGAGTGATGCAGATCGTGACGTACTGTTCCCTTGAAACTTTCATGAAACTACCGATGATGATACCAAAGTAGCATAAATTAAACAGATGGAAGCAGATGATAAGCTATTCATTCCAGACATTCGTCTCGGTCTCCCGGAAGAACATCTATGCTGCTGTTGATAGTTGTGAAACTGCTCAGAAAATCTGGTTACGTGTTCAGCAAATGATGAAAGGTTCTGATATTGGAATTCAAGAGAAGAAGGCTAAGTTGTTTAATGAATGGGAAAGGTTTACTTCCACTGATGGGGAATCGATTGAGTCTTACTATCACCATTTCTCAAAATTAATGAATGATTTTAAGAGAAACAAACACTTTCCTGAAAAGATTGCTAGTAATCTCAAGGTTCCTAAACAACTTACAACCAGAAAGGAGTCCATGTTACCATGTCATTCAAACGTAGGCTTGCATACGACAGAGTAACACACAGTTGTAGATTTCTTGAAGTACAATCAAAGGAGTTTGAGGATCAAAGAGCTGAACGACCTTGCAAAAAAACATGATCCCTAGCACTCATGGCAAATTGCCAACAATCCTTTCAACTTTCGTGGTTCCACCAAGATCAACCATCAACAAGAACCTACATGCAACAAGCCACAACCCATCAACAACAACATAACCCACAACCATCATTCCAACCAGAACTACATGCAACAAGGGGAACCAATGCAAATCCGAGACATCACAGATCCCAACAACCGCAAATGAACTTGGCACATGCTCTAATGGCTAAGGCATTCAAACTAAACTACTCAACACCAACCAACAACAACCAGAGAATTTCATCAAACCCTCGTAATCGGCAGATTGCTCAACCGGGTATGAACATGGGTCAAGACAGACAGATGCGGATGGTTGGAGCCAATGGTGGGAATCAGTTTAGACAGTATGCTGGCAGAACCGTTAGGGTATCAAACGGGTATAATGCAGGACAAATGTCGTGAATCAGGTTATGTTCAAGATGCAGTTCGAATCAGGGTGTTCAGAAATGTTTGGTAAATACATAATGGGCAAATTGTTTTTGTTCCCACAGGAATTACTAATCAAATCCCAAATGGGAATGGAAATGTGTAGCACTCGGCTGAGGGTAAATGCGACTCTGTGAATAATGGTAACAATAAGGGGGTTACAACTGCAGCGGATTGGGTTTTATCTTTGACTAGAACTACAGTCAAGACCAATGAGAAGGGATATGGGGGGGGGTGGGGGCTTGCTTATCTTCAGACTTAGTTGTTGATTGCTCAAAAGGAAGAAGCGGGAATCCAACTCCAAGCTAAAGAGTTTGATTTAATGGATACTGCAGCGGATCTTGATGAGATTGAGGAAGTCAATGCAAACTGCATTTTGATGGCTAATTTGCAACAAGCATCGACATCGGGTACTCATACTGACAAAGCTCCCATCTATGCCTCAGACGGATCAGCTAAGGTACACAACTATGACAATTGCTATAATAGTGAGATATTTAATATGTTTACTCAAGAGGAGCAGTATACTAAGCTACTCGAGCCCATTCCTGAACCACACCAAGTACAGCAGAATGATAGTACTTTTATTCGATATCTTCAAGTGTGAACAGGAGGGGGAACAGTAATCAACATCCTGCAACTGTTGAGGAAAAACACGTGCTTTCCTTGAATCTTTATTAATAATATGGCACTTGAAGTTGAAAAGGACAACTCGTAAATTAGAAAATGAAAGAAACAAATGCTGATTGTGACCACTGAGCTGCTAGATATAAATCAAGAAAAAAGTGTTTTGAAATTAGTCAAGAAAAATATGACAAACTTGAAAGATGTTATCAAAAGTCGGTTTATCAAGAACAATGTCTTACTAAAAAGATAAATGCTCTTCTTTTAAGTTTCGGTAAACAAATAACGACTTTGAATGAGGAAATTTCAAATTTAAGTAAACAGCTTTCAACGGAAAAGTCAACTGTTTCTTCTCTTCTTGAAGAAAAGAAAAAGTTGAAGTCTGATTTCAAAATACGCGAAGACAGCTTCCTTGAGAAACAAATTCAACTAGCGAATAAGAGAAAGGAATTAGATAATATTTTGGATTAAAACGGTCCAATCACTTTCAAATGATGCACATGCTTTCACCAGAGCCAGACTCGTTTTTACCATACCAAAACCGAACAGAAAATGGCTTTGGGGTTATCAAAATCCTTTTTTATCTCAAGCAAGCTCAGCGAACACATCAGAGTTTGTATGAATGGCAAAGTGTTACGTTGAAAAGCATGATCTCCTGTTGTCTGATTCGGAAGAGACAATGCACCTTGCTCAAGAGAGTCCCAAAAAAGGAAAAATTGAACAAAGAAATAAAACCGGCAAATTATACAAAGATTAATCTACTTTTCGGATATTTTTGTTTCTCAACCCAAGTCCTCAAGAAGAGGTGTATGTTGTAAAGACTATCAAAACGGCCACCTGTTTCAAAATCGATCAAAACCAAATGAAGAATTTTTGGAGAAACACTACTCTACGTGTTGTTAATACGAAATTTCTAAATGAGGTAAAAACAACCATTGTGACTCTTCAGCGCGTGTTGTCATAACATAGAATGCCCTTAGATACACTCAATTGGTCGCGCCAATTTCATCAAGAAATTCACAAAATTTTAAAAGAAAAAATTTTCCTATCATCAACCAAGTGGATTCTAACTGACTTCAAATTTGAAAACAATTTTTAAAGAACATACCAAAATTGTGTTCGAGACTTAATCTCTTGCAAATGAACTGATGAACTCTTGCTAAGCACAAACATTGGAAATTGGAAATTGAGCGCTCTTGAGAGCAGTTTGTCTGTTCAGACATTATGTCTATTTGTGCAACCCAAAATCCAATCGGTGTAGATTCACAATTTCTCCAAACTGAGTTCTTGACCGTACGAAAGAATCGACTTGAAAACTGTATCATGAAAAAGGAAATGAATATGCTAAAACTATGGAAATGATTTGTACAAAAATGTGAAGAAATGCAAATATGAACAAAATTTCGTACATAAAGCTTACAATGGACAGCAACAAAAGAGCGAACGTTTGCAAGCCTCAGTTGGGAGACCAAAAGGTTAAAAGTCAGGATACTCATGTGTACAAATACCTTGATCCCTTTGCTCAAAACTTGAAATGAGAATGAAGAATTAGAGTCAGGTTTCGGATTATGAAAAGGAAATTGCTTACCTTAAGACACATACAAAAATCACTGTTTGCTCTATCTCTCTGGCACACGTGCTCGCAAACTAAAACAATAATTGACTCTTTGCAACACAAATACATAGATGCGATCTATAAATGCTAAGTTGAGAGCTCCGTTGTTTGATACGTTTCTGATCCAAAAGACACCAACAAAGGTATGATGCGAATACTAAGTTTGCAAAGCAATCAATCTTGGGAAAACCACCTTCTGCTTCTAGACCCAAACTGTATGCTGTACCTACTCTACCTAACTCTACGGCTTTTCCCAAGGTTGGTGAGACAAATGCTTTGTCAAATCCAGTCACTTCAAACTCAGTTCCTTCCTCTCGAGAGTCAACTGTTGTGAACAATGAAAGAGTGATTGCTCCAGGAATCTTTAGGATCAATCCTTTTAAAGCTAATAGGGTAGACAACTTTGTGCCTAACAAACATGTAAAAACAAGCGTTAGGACAAAACCAATCATTGTTTCACAACCTCATGATGATTGTGTGCGTCAGTATGTGAATGGCATGAAATCTAGAAAGAAAAACCAAAGTGCTAATGTTTCAAAAAGTGCAAATCAAAAGAAACATAAGGCTCAGGTCTGGAAACCAAAGAATATAGGGTCCAAAGAAAGATTCTTCACCTCAGCCTAGTAATCCTAGATCTTGCCTTTAGTCTGGTCACCAACTGGAAGATTTTTTGACCTTCAAGGAAAAATAATCACGTCTAGTGAATCTGAGAGTCAATCTGACTTCTCTAAAGGTGATAATGCATTTACTTCTAACCCTCAGGAACCTATCAACAAAAGGTTTCCAAGTTCAACTTTCTCTATGTCAGGTTGTCAAAAATGGTTTGATACTATGCTAATTCCATTGCTTTCCGAGTATAACCTGGAAGACAAAGAAGATCATGGAGACATGATTTGACACAGAATTAGTTTTCTTCAATTGGTTTGTTATTAAATAACAATAATGCAACCCGATCTTCAAATAAAAGGAATTTGTACGCGTCAGTGCGTTTATCCTTAACAACGAAAAGAGAAATCTTTTCGGTCTTGAGCTACTTTCGAAACATTCAATGTTTGTTAGCTCAAGTCAATGGCTTGTAATCAAATGTCAGATTGCAACCCGTTCTTCAAATAAAAGGGGAGTGTACGCTTCAGTGCGCTTTACCTTAAAAAGAAGAGAAATCTTCTCGTTTTCACTTCAGTAAATATGATTGTCATGACGTCGATGGTAGAGTTAGAAAGTCTATTCGGTCATTTGTTCGACGAATTATCAAAGGGAGAAAATCACGTTGTTTCAAATCTTCTTCCCCGTATTACACTTACTACTAGCTGATGCATCCGATAAATGGTCAACAAACAACCAGATTCAACTTCATCTCCTTCAACTCTAGCAACAACTATCACTACTTAATGGGGAAAAAAAAACTTCGACTTGTAAAATATTTTATGATCTTTTCTCTTTATTTTTGATTTATAAAACCAACGAACAAACCAAAATATAAAAATATAAAACCTATAAAAACAAAATACCAAAATCAAAAAATTTCAAAAACACAAAAAGAATCTTCCTCCGACAGTCTCACGACAATCGCTAACATTTGCGCACCAGAAATGTTGATTAATATTAACAACAAAAGAGTGAATAAATGAAGTTCGAGCGAGAGTCTTTTTTTTTAAATGCTTCAAAACAGTCCTTTCCACTTTTATCTCTCTAACGACTAAGTAAATTCCTGCTTAGGACTATAACGGTCTCCAAAGAAAGGAAAATGTTCATTTATGTACATTTATCCTAAACAACGGGAAGCTCATATCTTCTCGGTCTTGAGCAAAGTCATATAAACATTCAAAGTTTTGAATGCTCAAGAGAAGTTTTAAGGAAAATGATGGTAAATAAGATATATCTCACATATTTTCCTGTTGAGCACAATTTTTCAAGATATTCTCAAAAAGAAAATTTCAAATTCTTTCAAAATTGTGTGCTCAACAAACTCCCACTCCAAGTTTTCAATCTATTCTATAATTGAGGGGGAGTATAATAATATGATTCATTCTGCATGCACTCCTGTTCTCTCCATACTTTGTTAGGCTCATGTGAATTCCGGACATTAACTTGTTTTTAATTCACTAATTGTCAAAAATTGTAAACACATATGCAATTTTTGAGGGGGAGAATAGTGATTAAAATGTGATCAATACGGATTAATAATGGATACGATCTTCAATCTATAAGTGCGTTCCAAAACCTCGCATGTGCTAAACTCTTTCATAATATGGTGCATATGTGTAGGGGGAGCTTTTTGGTAACTCTGGAAACTCTCAATGTGTCTCAAATGATTTCTCAGACACGTTGATTGTTTTTTCATCAAATGGTTTTATGGATCTTCATGGCAATATCTCAAAGACCGACCAACTGTTATTTCTCAGGGAGTTATAAGGCGGTTAAGGTTAGGTATATTCGTTCCATGATCCAGCCAGAACCGGAGGGATCTACCCAGGAACACTCCATTTAGATAGAGTAGAAGTCCTAGGTATGATTGAAAAAGGAGTAAAGTGAGAATAAGGGGATAGTGCTGACTGAGATGGAGCTAGTGCTGGAATAAACCCAACAAGGTACTAGTCATGAAGTCTCGGTAAGCACTGAAGGGGTTGAAGAATGGAAAAGAATTGTAGGTCAAAGGGTTGAAAAGAAAAAAAGCCCACATACAAACCTTAGGCAGAAATCGGGTCAATGCATAATCTATCGGAAATCACAAAGATGATTATGATATTGAAGACAAGTCATCATGGACCCAGTGATGCAATGCACAACCTTTCTTAGCCACTCAGAATCTCTCAAAAGATTTCTGTTTCATTTTTCACGGAGATCAACACATTTTTATATCGCTTTCCATTCCGAATCGTTGATATTTAAAAAGGTGGCAGTCCGCTCCAGCCTCCGCTTAACCAAAATAACAAATGTGCTCCTCTATAGAGGTCTAGAGCCAACGAGATCCATCAAAAATCTCACGAGGAACCACAAATTCCAATATACAGAATGTTTGTACATCATATATACAATATTTTGGTATCATTAAAGTTCCTAAAGCATATCCTTGTGATAAAGGCCAAACATCAGAGTGATACTCTTTATATATTCACAGTGAAGATGGAAATCCTTTTTTTGAGCCAACATCAAACAAGCTCTTGGTAGGTGACTTGCGAGATTCTATATGAATCAAACTTGTGTCAACTGGAAAGAAACGATGGTGCGATTCTATATGAATCAAACTTGTTCCAGTAAAATGAATTGACGACTCAAATCAGAAAGATAGTAACTATCTGATTCACTCTTACTGTGTTGTCTGCTTTGAGATGCTCCGGTAACGAGAACGGCTAGTGCAGCTGCGAAACCCTTCTAGAGATTCGTTTGAATTCTACCATGATCACAAGGCAGTATTTAACTGATTAACGGGGAACCCGTTGTTTTATTAGTCAACCGTATTTGAGCACGAAGTGACAAAGACACTCTTGCCATATATATTGTACTTTATCTCTAACCTATACTTGCAGGTTTTCCTGACGGTAACAGCTTCTAGTCCATGACGAGTCAAGATTCAAGACCTCATGCTCAATCGAAAGTTAAATACATGATGAAAGCTCAAACTATCAAAGTCTTCCGCAATCTCTGATGAACAATACGACTCTCCTCATAAGAACAGTTTGTGGTACAAGTAAATAATGTTAAAAGAAAATGTTAAGGGAGATTGTTAGCAAGCTTTCAAGATCCTGAGCATGAGGGTGGAGACACAAGATCGCAAGGCGGCATAAAGTTTCAAGGATAAAGATTTAGTGATCTCAGTAGTCAAGACATATCAAGGCCAAAGACCACGATATCAAGTTATTTTGTCAAAGTTATAATCAAGTTAAAGATCAATATCCAAGATCACAAGCATGAAAAAGGAACTTTAAAAGAATTCCCAAGAATACAAGGCTCCAAGACTTAATACGTCACAAGAAGGATCCACAATTGAATGACCACCCCTTAGGGGGAGATTGTTAGCCGTGATATTTAGTAAAGTGATGGTCATTAAACAATCCCGAGCCTTGTATAGGAAAACGTAGTTTTCGGGAATTTAGTTAAGCTAGTTGGGCCTAGTTGTCGGGCTCAAGCCCATTTGTATCATGAACCGGCCCAACTCAAAGCCCACTAGAATAGTCCTCTCTTGGAACTATTTAAAGCCCTCTCCAAGTGTCACTTGTATATTAATAATGTTTAATAAATAAGGTTGTCTGGTTCAACTTAATTTTTAGTAACTTCCCTTTGATATGGAAGTCGATGATTCGAATTTTGGCTTATTATATGCATTATATGGTTTATTGCTTTACTTATACCTTAAAGAGCCTAAGGGTATATGGCAAAAGTAATACTAATCATGAAATTATTTGTACCTTAAAGAGCCTTAGGGTATATGGTACTTATAAAATTAGTGATTGGAAAAATGTTGCTTAATTATTTCACAATAAAGAGCCTAAGGTTATATGGTGTAAATAATATTACTTGATTTATGTCTTAAAGAACCTTAGGGTATATGACATGAATTAAGGCAAAAGCAACAAAAGCCAAAATTCCGTTTGCTTCAACGGTTTTCAATGATAAGGGTGGAAGCTAAATTTTATTTTTAACTGTCCCACTTTATTTTTGGATTAAATAAGTATCGAAATAAGTCTTAAAGAGCCTTCGGGTATATGACTTAAATAAAATCTTGAGATACAAACTTAGGATCTGCAGGAGGAAAAGTAATACACAATTAGTATTTATGAGTAGTGTTAGTATCATGACTTTATTTGACAATGATCTTGTTTTTGAGCTTAGTATGAAAAAGTGAAAGTTGGGGACAATGAATTTATTTTGCTTGTTCCATGATCCTAAGTATTATCAAAGAATAATCAAAAGCACAATGTTATGGAGTGTTGAAAAATAGAAAGTTATGAAAAAGCATAAAAAATGGAAAAAATGTTGAAAAAGGAAAAACAGGGCTTTTTTAATCCCTTAAGATGAATACTTAGCTACTTTTTGAGGTTATTGATCAAAGGGGGATTAAGATTCTTAGTTTTCTAAAGTGTTATTGCGTGAGGACACGACAATATCTTAGTATGGGGGAATTTGGTATGTGCTAATTTATACATACCTTTTATACACTATATTATGCCTAAAAGACCACAAAAGGACAAAAATGTATTGTATATTGTGTGTTTTGTGTTATTCATGTGCAGGGAACGGATATTGGACAAAAAGATCAAAAACAAGCCCAAAAAGGACAAAACCGGACACGAGAATGAAAGAGTGTGAAAAGCCAAGGCCAAGGTGTGCATTTATCAAGAAAAACCCAAGACGAGCCCGTAAACTCCAAAAATCCCAAAACCCGACAAAAGAACTAACGGTCGTTAAACCTTACCTTTACAAACTTAACAAATGTTAAGTTAAACATTTTATACCTTTAATCATAAACCCTTGGCCCAAAATCTTTACCCGAGCCCAAACCAGGCCCATTTTCCTTTTACCCGAGCCCAAATAAAGAGCCCAAGTCAACCCTCCTTTTAAACATCGGGTCGAACAATGATATAAGAAAAGAAAAGGGCGCCAATCCCTTTTACTATTCACCCTCCGTCTCAAACATTATCCTACACCAATTTAACCCTACTTAAAAGTAATATCACCCTTGCTAGAACTAAATGGATCACGCAATAACACCTTGAGTAAGCCATGCTAGCACTCCCCAGCAATATATTGGGCTAATCATACGTGTCACTCATTCAACGGGCAAGATCAAAGCAATTGAGAGACGATTATGAATTAATGGTTAAGATCAAGGAAGGAGGAGCGTCCCTGGATCTAGAATCATCTTCTCACAGCTATAAATAGCAGACAAACCATATAATGTGATCTATCTAGGAGTAGGGTAGTTTAGAGTAGTGTAGATTAGCTTATTTCAGCTTATTTATCTTTTCTAGATGTAATTTTCAATTTCAAGCTTGTACTAATTTATTAATTCAATAAAAGTTTGCTTTCATTTAATATCATTTGTTAATTCATGTTTTTTTTTCTTTTAAAGTCACTTAAAGTTCAATAAGCTCTTTTATACTCTCATAAGCTCCTTTTAAGCTCTTTTAAGCTACTCTTACTACTTTTAGTTTGTTTACACTCAGTTAAGTTTAACTGAGCTTTTTTTATAACATCAAATCCACTCCTCAAATTACCTCAGCTTTAATATGGAAGATAAGCTAGCAAGGGATGAGCTTATAGACCCATCAGCTTATCATTTGATAAGCTAGAGTTTTGTTAAATAGCTCCTTGAGCATTTTAAAGTCTTGTTTAAGCAAAGGCAATTATGAGTTCTTCATTTTCACTTTATAGCTTAATTCTACACTTTTTCTTTAATTCAGCTTTATGTTTGCTTATTACTGCTTAGATTAACTTGTTATTGTTTATTTTGATCATTTCATGCTTGGTTTGTTTAAAATTTAGTATAAATCTTAGTTTTCATGTTATTGTTATAAATCTGTTAGAAAAACCATAAAAATTAGCATAATCTGTTTTGTTATTGTTCAAGCTTATTTGATTATCAAAATTAGTTCATTAGGTCTGATATAAGCTAGTGATCATCTGGTCATTTGCAGTTTTGTTGACGTAAAATGTTCAAGTTTATAAGCTGAAAATGAGTTTGATCAATTTTAAGGGGTGTTTGGCACAAGGCAGCACTAACTTGAGTTAGTACTGTGTAGGCCATTTAGTTCTTTAAATTGGTTTTAAATATCATTCTAAGGTTTATAAAGTTAGGATTTTAGGCTTTTGTAGGCTTAGATTAGTTTGGATATAGTTTGTGTTTTGAAAATCAGAATCTGAGTTCATTAGCTCAGATGCTTAATAAATTTGAGTTTAATTTGCGTTTTCTATCTATGTTTTTCTATCAATTTGCTCTATTTAATCGTCCTTGTTATTATGTAGTAAACAAGTCTTTAGGTCTGCACTAGTTAGTTTTGAGTTATGGTTTTAAATATGGCAACTACATCAGTATACTAAAACAGTTAAAAGACCTTTTTCAATTCCAAATTTGAGTTAGTAACAGTAGGAATTAGCTTTTCAAACTTTGTGCACAAGTAGTTTGTAGGTCATATTTTATTTGTTTGAGCTTATTTTGTTGAAATTGGCTTATTAGCTTATCTGTTTTTAGGTCTGAATTCTGTGTTTTGTCTTTTCAAACTAAAAAGTAAACTCAGTACATACTGAGTCTATAAGCAGTTTTCAATTAGCTTTTTTTTTATCATTTGAATTTCAAAATAGTTTTTAAAAGCTGTTTCAAGTAGCTTATAGGTCAAGATTTAAGTTGGTTCAAGTCATTTTATCATAAGGTTTCATTTGCTTATTAGAAAATAAGCTCAAAGTTTCTAGTTTGGGCTGTTTGGTTTACAGTTTTATGACAAAGAGCTTATTTGAATGTTTCAGCTTATGACTTGTTCCTTTTGCTTATTACTTGCTCAAATTTGCTTATTAGGTTAGTGGTAGATTGTAGGTAGCTTATGAAATTCTTGTTTTAGCTTATTCTTATTTTCAAGTTCATTAGTGGAAATAAGCCTTTATTCCTTTAAGACCAAAACTGTCAACCTTAAAGCTTATTTTCTAGCTTATTACTTAAGTAAAAATAAAAGTTGTTTTAACAAAAGTTGCTAGTTTTAAGCTGTTTTATAACTTTGTTTTTAAAAGTTTTTGCAAAAATAAAAAAAAGGGAAGAAGGGAAATCCAGGGTGAGCAAGGCTCGAACCCTAGACCTCTACCCTCCTCAACCTTACACACACACACCCAAACCAACGTGCCCTTGGGACTTTTTCATCATAGTATTACATAGTTTATTTAATATAGACATTTTCTAGTTTAAGCTTAACAAGCTTAATTGCTTATTCTGTGCTTATTCGTTTAGCATATTTTCCAGTTAGCATTTTTATTAGATTCTTCTCAACTTAAGCTACTTTTCATAATTTTTCCAAAATTTTTAGAGTTAGTTTAGTATTTTTAATCGATTTTCTAGTTTAAAATTGTTTTTAAATCATAAAAAATAAAAAAATAATCAAAAAAATAAAATTCTTTTTCTAAAAATTTTCTTTTGTCATTTAGGTCTTATAGAATTTAAATTTTGCTTTAGTAGGGTTAAAATTTAAGAATTTCATTTTTTAAAGAACGGGATTTGATTCCCGCTCTCGTTTTCTTCATTTTTAACTTTAAGCACTCTCGGTTTAGAATTTCCTTAGCTTTTTCTTATAAGTTAGTAAATTAGGATTAGGAAAAGTTAAAAAAATCATTTTAGGTTTAATTTTTGATAACTTAGGTTTTAATTGTCGCATTTTCTTTATTTCCCGTTAACGTCTTTATGCTTTCATGTTTAATCATCGTTACTTGCTTACTTGTTTTCGTGCATTTATTTACTTGTTATTTATATTTAGTAGGACTTAGAAAACCAAAGTCAAAATATTTTACCCATTCAAAACGCGCGATCACGAACGTACCGAATGTCAATTCATGCTTCGCCAAGGACAAACGACCCGGGAGGTTTTTGAGACAACTTTGGTTAAAAGTTTGTTTCTCGAATCCGACAGAAAATACTTAGTATATACTATAATTATTTACATCCTTATATACTTATATTATATTATATAGAGTGTGTTTGGAATATGATCAACAACTGATAGGAATGACATTATAAGGTTGATGACATCAATGGGATCATCACCTTGCTTGAACACTGGAACAGTTAGACCTAAGTCTAGTTGGGAAAATTCATATTGTTGTTGTTGTTGGTTAAATGTGGGAGCATATTTAATTTAAGGGATGGATGATGGTGAAGAGTAAACGTTGTGGTTAACAGATGATTGATAATCATTGGATGGATAAGTGATTGAAAGAGGTGTTGATGATTGATTGTTTGAGTATTGTTGAGACTGATAAGGAGATCCATACTGTAGAGACTGATATAGAGAAACTTGAGGTTGAAATTGAGAGTTTTGGTATGAGTTCCGATGAATTTAATAAGGAGACTGAGTCATCTGATGGGTTGCAACCAAAGCAAGCGGATCTGAGTTGCATTCATGCATTAAAAAAACTTCATTTGCATGAAATTCGTGTTGTCCCAAGTAAGCATGAAGCTGATCAATATTAGTTTTGTGCAAGTCTCTAACTAGTTTGACACCGGTCACAAATTTGCTCCACTCAGGAGGAAGAGTATTCAAAAACTTGGTGTTTGCCTGAAATTGTTCCATTTTCACATTGTAGATGTTCATGTCATTGAGTAGCAGTGAAAATCTCAAGTAGAAATCACGTAGTGTTTCCCCTTTCTTATAAGAAAACTTATCGAATTCATCATATAGTTTACACTTTCTTTCCTATTTCGTCAATGAAGTTCCTTGCATGAGAAGTTGAATTCTTTCCCAAAGTTCCTTGGCGATTTGATGATTGCTAACAAGTGCATAGACTTCTGGTGGTAATCCTTAGAGAATGATATTTGTTACTTTAACATCACTATCAGCTTGAGTTGCACCCGCAAGAGTCCATTCAGAGTACTTTCTTGGCCTAGTCACACCATTTTCTTCAATTGTAGGCCAGATGAGTGGACCATTTTCAACGGATTCAAGGATCATTCGTCCATATTGTCTATTCATCATATATAGGTCCATTCTGCTTTTCCAAGAATCGTACATATCTTTTTCCAACATAGGTGGATGATTGTCAGCACCCGAAAGAATCGCTTTGTCAGCAAGAGTCGTCATTGAAAAATTTGTATGTTAAAAGATTACTGTTTGATCGAACGGTGATTGAAAGAAATTGTGTTGTTGTGAGTTGTCTTTTGTGTGTTTTATGTCTTGAAACTATACGGGATTTTACAACTCTTGATTAAACCGGGAAAACAAATAAATGTTTCACGGGATTTTACAAATCAAAGAAATAAACCGTATAATTTATGTTAACAAATTGGTGTGTTTTAACTTTAGTCCAAGTGAAGTTGCAAATTTGGTTTTCAAAGAAAATTGCTAATTCGGTTGACAAAGAAAATTACGAATTTGGTTGACAAAGGTAAACTGTGAATTCGATTGTCAAAGGAACACTGCTAATTCGGTTGACAAGGTAAACTGCAAATTCGATTGTCAAAAATTTGGTTGACAGGGTAAACTGCGAATTCGGTGAACAACGAAATTGCTAATTCTGTCAACCCTTGAAACTGCTAATCCGGTCAACACTTGAAACTGCTAATTCGGTCATCACTTGAAGCTGCTAATTCGGTCAACTCTTGAAACTGCTAATCCGGTCAACACTTGAAGCTGCTAATTCGGTCAACACTTGAAGCTGCTAATTCGGTCAACACTTGAAGCTGCTAATTCGGTCAACTCTTGAAACTGCTAATCCGGTCAACATTTGAAGCTGCTAATTCGGTCAACACTTGAAACTACTAATTCGGTAACGAAACACAAATTTTTCAAGACACAAAAAGACACATTTTTTATTGTTTTTCCCATATTTTATTGTACAACTAGTATTACTAAACCTATAGGTACCTTAAAATTGTAAACTTTATGGTTTTTAAGCCAAAAATTTCAAAATCAAGATTTGTACTTTATAAGGTTTTTCGAAAACTATAGTTGAAAAAAATGAGTTTTTCTTGATTCAAATCTTATACAACTATATCATAAAGATACTAGATCAATCTTACCAAAGTAAATGATCTTTTAGTGTATGTTAAACTTTCAAAAATAAAAAACAAGAAGAAAGGACGCACGGACGGACAAAAACGAACCAAAAATCAAACACAAAAACTAAACAAATCACTCCATGGATCTTGATACCAATTGAATGATATCTAATAACATACTAGGTTAGGGAAAGAGAGGTAGTTTTAGAGAAAGAGTGGTTGGATGAACATTTAGAGAGAGAAAGTAAACATAAGAGAAAAATGCATTAAGTGTGTGAAATAATGAACAACCAACACCCTCTCCAAGGCATGGAAAGAGTATTTATACAACCCATATGGCCGGCCATGGTTAGATTTTGGGCTTTCCATGGGCCTTTTGGCCCAATTAGATTACTAACATTACATTGGACTAACTACGGGCTTTGACTAACTATTATTGGAAGTGACTGATACTTTTCGTGTTTCTAACAAATACCACCCGAATGCTAGTTCCACGAACCAACGCTCAAGAATACTACAAGTAGTCAAACTCAAACATCTTTCCCTAAGGGGGTGTTTACTTTCATCAACTACAAGGAGAAGAGGAGAAGAAGGGATGAGAATAATGAGCTAGGGGATCCTCTATTTATACAAGATATACAGCCCTCAAGTTTACCTATCCCAACGATGTGGGATAATATGGTTTTCTCTTCTCTTTTAGCCTAGGTCGGTCGAACCAACACCAAACATACCCTTGGTGTTGACGTTTTGACTTTACGAATATTTATGTATAATTACATCTAATTACACATTAATTAAAAAGCCTTATAGTTAATTATTCATAAACGAACTAATTAACGACTATTAGTATTCTATCGTTGAAATATTAATATACATAATAAATATACATTTATATTATTATATACACTCATCGAGTATTAATACATATATAATAAATATACACTTATATTATTATATATACCAATAAAGTGATATCTAAGTGTATACATGTGTTACCCTCGCAGGCTCATGTATTCCCAGCCGTATAAATATCCATATGACATGAGCATATCCCAACAGTGTGTAGGGGTCAAATCTGTAAATATACAAAGGAACACCAAAAGTGAAGGCAGCTTTCTGGGTCCCTACCGACGCTGAGGTGCGAAATAGCATTCCCACTTTTATTATCACTTCTGGTACTGGTAGGGGAAATTACCATGTTATTAACCGATCAAAACTTTAATATAACGATTTCTGATCCCGATGGATGGGGAAAAATATTAGTGCCCAATACGGGAAGGCTTTCTCCCAGGAATTTGTTCTTGATTTTTTAATGAGTCCTAAATATTATCATTCTCCATGTTGCATCTTCTACTACATCCTTGGTTGCTTATTCGGATGAGGATTGGGCTGGTTGTCCTGCTACTTGGAGATCGACTTTTGGTTACTGTGTATTTCTTGGCAATAACTTACTCTCTTGGTCCTCTAAGTGTCAATCGACGCTTTCTCATTCTAGTGCAGAGGCAAAGTATTATGGTGTTTCCAATGCTGTTGCTGAGACTTGTTGGTTGAGGAATTTACTGCGTGAGTTGCATACACCTTTATCTTTCATTACGCTTGTCTATTTATGATAATGTTAGTGCTGTTTATTTATCCTGTAATCCAGTTTAGCATCAACGTACGAAGCACATTGAGATTGGCATATATTTTGTTCATGATTTAGTTGCTGATGGTCAGGTTCGAGTTCTTCATGTTCCTTCCCGTTATTAGTATGCAGACATTTTTGCTAAAGGATTGCCTTCTGTATTGTTTGAGGAATTTCGCACCAGTTTGAGCATCCGGTGTTCTCCTGCTCCAACTGCGGGGGAGTGTTAGCCCGTATTTTATATAGCCTGTATTATTGTATTGTTCTCAAGCCTGGCTCTAGAATAATCCTTGTAACATCATATATTGTATCGTATAAATCATGAATGGAGACACAGACATTTACCTTACTTACAATATGCACATATTTATAAATATCAAAATGAAAGCACGATTCTAATTTATAACTTTAACTCATGCATACACAGGTTGAATATTAAATACGGCTTAATATTTATTAATGAGAATATAAGTATCAAATTTAAGCACGAGTTACTGTGATACGAAAACAAATATACGTAATTCTACTTATAACAACTACTCATGTAATTCCTATTTAAAGTTTATATAAGGATATATCATAAAAAACATTTTTAAAAACTTATATATTAACTTCATCAGCGCTCATTATGTGTTATTAAACTTGTATATTGTGTACCACATGATATCAATAATTAAATTTAAACAACATTCATGTCAGTTAAACAAAGTTATATCTTTCTTCCAAAATTTTATTTACAATATATATACATAATAAATTTTTTATGTAAAAACCTGTTGATAGACTATATCAAACACATCATAACACACGAAAATCCTATAAATCTTAGAGAGAAAAATAAAAAAAGGAAAGGTGGAAGATTACTTAGAGAGAAAATTTAACCATAAACCTCCTAAACATGCTAAGAGGGTGGTATTATACGCCTTAAGAGGGTATTTTTCCACTGGGCTATAAAACTGGGCGAATTCTAACAATTATTGGGCTTCAAAGATTCATAATTAGGCTAATTAGATTAAAAACAAATTCTTGAATAACTACGTTTTTTTTCCTATACAAGGCTCAAAAATAAATAATGACCATCACTTTACTAAAAACGAGGCTAACAATCTCCCCCTAAGGGGTGGTCATTGCACTTATGGCTTCACTTCTTGTGACGTCTTGAGTTTTGGAGCCTTGTGTTCTTGGGAATTCTTTGGATGATCCTTCTGCATGCTTGTGATCTTGGATCTTAATATTTAACTTGATATCTTGTGACTTTATCTTGATATCTTGGTCTTTAGCCTTGATCTTATCTTGAATCCTGAGATCTTTAAATCTTTATCCTGGAATCTTATGCCATCCTGCAATCTTGTGTCTCTACCAACATGCTCATTATCATGAAATCTTGCTAACAATCTCCCTCAACATTGATCTTTACTTGATCTACTTGTAATGTTATCATTGATGTTATTTGAGGAAGTTCTTATACATCAAAGTTTGCGAAAGACTTTGGAACATGTACTTGAGCTTTCATCATGCATTTATCTTTGTCGATTGATCATGAGCATGTGGTAATGAATCTTGACTTAGCTGGAATGTGGTGGATACGCCATCGTCTTGTCCTGCATTTTTAAGGTAGAGATAAACAACGGATATGGACGAATATGTCTTTGTCATTTTATCGATTTTAGGTTGCGATAACCACCGGTTCACTGTTTTATAGTATAAATACTATACATGTGATCAGATAAGTTTAAAGAACCTTCTTAACAGGGTTTCCAGCTCAAAGTGTTGGATTCTCTAACGCATAAGCATCAGATTCACCGTACTTGCTAGTTCTCATTACCGGAACGTCTCAAAGCAGACATCACGATAAGAGTGAATTGGTTAGTTACTATCTGACTGATTGAGTCGTCAATTCATTTGTTGGACCAAAATCGATATCCAGTCGACACAGGCTTGATTCATATAGAATCTCGCAAGTCACCTACCGCAGTGTTGTTTGATGTTGACACTGGAAGGATTTTCATCGTCACTATGAATACTAAAGAGTATCACTCTGACGTTCTAGCAATTATCACAAGGATAATGCGTAGGACTCTTGTACAAATAGTGTTCTTGATGATGAACATCAATTGTATATTGGAATTTGTGTCCTGTTGAGATTTTTGATTGATCTCGTTGGCTCTAGACTCTATAAGTGCACTTTTGTTATTTGGTGATCGGAGGCTGGAGCGGACTGCCACCTTTTCAATATTAACGATCTCAAAATGAGGAAGTTAATAGAAGCGTGGTGTACTCCGTGAGAAATGAAACAAACTTGTTTTAAGAGAAGCCTAAGTAGCTGGGAGAGTTGTGCATTGCATCACTGGGTCCATGATGACTTATCTTCAATACCAGAACCAGCTTTGTGATTACCGATAGATTATGCATTGACCCGGTTTCTGCCTAAGGTTGTATGTAGGGCTTCTTTCTTTACACCCTTTATCTTTACATTTCTTTTAAATTCTTTAACCCCTTTAATGTTAAACCAACGCGTCCTCATTATCACCATGTTGGGTTTGTTCCAGTGATAACTCATGCCTTGGATAACATTCTTCCCAATCTCACTTTACTCCTTTTTTTTCAATCATACCTAAGGACTTCTATTCTATCTAATGGAGTGTCCCTGGGTAGATCCCTTCGGTTCTGGCTGGATCATGAAACAAAATACCTAACCTTAACCGCCTTGTATCTCCGTAAATCACAACAGTTGGTCGGTCTTTTAGTATTTCCATAGTAGCCGTAAAACCATTAAAAAAACAATCAACGTGTTTGAGAAATCATTTATTACATATTGAGAGTTTTCTATATCACCAAAAAGCTTCCCCTACATATATGCACCATATTATGAAGAATTTTTGCACACGTGTGGACGGGAACGCACTTATTTTCAAATGATCTTATCCGTTATTAAGCAATATTAATCACATTTAATCACTATTCTTCCCCTCAAAAATTTCATATGTGGTGACAATTTTTGACTTAACAAATGAATTAAAATACAACTTAATGTACATTGATCCACTTTTAGACTAACCAAACAATAGGAGAACAGGAATGCATATCGAATGAACCACATATTATCAATTTTAAAAATTTATACTCCCCTTCAAAAATAGATTTAAGTGAAAACTTGGAGCGGGAGTTTGTTGAGCATACAATTTTAAAAGATTTTGAATATTTCATTTGAAAATATCTTGAAAAATTATGCTCAACAACAAAATATGTAAGATAAATCTGATTGAACATCATTTTCCTTAGTACTTCTCTTGAGCAATCAAAACTTTGAATGTTTAATGACTTTGCACAAGACTGAGAAGATATGAACTTCCCATTGTTTTAGGATAAATGTACATAAATGAACATTTTCCTTTCTTTGGAGTCCGGGTCCTAAGCTGACATTTACTTAGAAGACATAGAAAAAGTTTGAAGAGACATGTTTTGAAAAACTTTTGAAACTCTCGCTCGAACTTCATTTATACACCCGTGTCAATATTAATCAATATTTCTAGGTGCGTAAATGTTATCGATTTACGAGAGACATGTCGGCGAAGATTATTTTTGTTATTTTTGAAATTTTTCGATTTTGTATTTTGCTTTTATATGTTTTATAATTTTATATTTTGTTTTTCTGATAAATATATACAAAGAATTACTGTGATTTTGTAAGACGTTTAAGCTCTTGTGGAGACAAACTGCGCATACCAAAGCGACGAACCAAATAATTAAACATATCCACTGGAAGCGCTTTGGTGAAGAGGTCATCCAATTGGTAATCAGTCTTGACAAAATACAGTTTAATCGTACATTTTTTTACGTGTTCCTTGATGAAATGGTTGCGGACTGCGATGTGTTTGGTTCTTGAGTGTTAGACTGGGTTGCGGGATATGGCTATGGCTGACTTTGAATCACAATAGATAGGAATCTTGTTAAAGTGAAAGCCATAATTCGTTAACTGTGTTCGCATCCAAAGAACTTGAGCACAACATACGGATAGAGACACATATTCTGCTTCCGCGGTTGACAGCGCCTTTTAGTCTTTTTTTTCAAGGACCATCTCGCCAAGTTTTCGCCTAAGAATTGAGCTCCACCGGAAGTACTCTTGAAGTAGTCTTTACATCCTGCATAATCAGCATCTAAAAATCCGGTTAGTTCAAAACCAAAATCCTTCGTATACTAGAGGCCCATATTAACGGTTTCCCAGAGATAGCGAAAGATCCTTTTAACCTCTTTGAGGTGCTTCTCGATTGGCTAGCCTGTACAGTGACATAAATAGTGGCAGGTACAATGTCCGGTATGCTGAGGAAGATACTTTTAGGGCACCACTCAATGCTTTGGTTATATCGTAGCACAATAGGTCCATTTTGATCTAGGTCTAAGATTCTTTTGATCTCCAATGCTGTACCAATCAGATTACAAGTTTCCATTCTTACGTTTTAAGGATTCTAACATGTTGTCTGGACTGTTTCTAAAGATGCCACGAGCGGGATTGGTTAACTTGTAAAACAAGGAAAGTTCATTCCCCATCATCGACATTTTAAAGCGGCTTTTCATAAGGTCAGCAAATAATTGGGTATACCTAGGGTTTGTAGAACCAAAGATAATATCATCTATGTAGACTTGTACCACTAAGATATCATCGTTGAAGCGTCTTATAAACAACGTTGGATCAATGGTGCCTTTGAAGAAGTGATTCTGTAGGAGAAATTGAGACAATTCATCATACCATGCCCTCGGTGCTTGCTTTAACCCATAGAGTGCCTTCTTAAGCTTGTAGACATGGCTTGGATGATCATCATCGATGAAACCTTCATGTTGACACACGTACACGTCTTCCTTTAATGAACCATGCAAGAAAGCAGTTTTTACGTCCATTTGGAATACGATGAATGATTTATGTGCAACGTAGGCTAAAAATATCCTGATAGCTTCCATCCTAGCAACCAGAGCAAAGGATTCTTCAAAATCGATTCCTTCCTCTTGACGGTGCCCTCTCACAACCAGGTGAGTCTTGTTTCTGATGATCGTGTTCTCTTCATCATGCTTGTTCTTGAATAACCATTTCAAAGTAAAGGGTTTTATGTTATCTAGAGAAGGAACAGATGAGGTGTCATTTTATACACTATTTCGGGGTCATTTAACCCCCTAAATCATGCAAATATGCCTAGATTATGTGCTTAATCGTTTGTTTTCATGTTTTTAGCACTTGGATGGCATTTGGAGGAAATACACATGACTTGGGCTCATTTGGAGAAGAAACGGACAAGACTACAACTCTACACCATTTATCTTGAAGAATTGTGCATATAGAGCGTGGAGACGGCGTCACAATTACTAAGCGACGACGTCAGGATTTTCAAAGTGACGACGTCATGGATTTGGCGACGGCGTCAGGACGTAGCCGACTTAAAGTGGCTCTAGAAGATTCTACGTGGTGACGATGTCATGATTACAACACGACGCCGTCGCGCCGCTTTTCCTATATATACAAAACCGATTTTAGGGTTTTCGGTGTGTAAGTTTTGGGAGATGAACCATAACCTTTATATTCGAGTTTGGCAGATTTTTAGGCCGTCTTTAGGGCCTCAAAACCCTATTGTAATAGCCATTAATCCATGTTTTAATCAAGTAAAGTTCATTTATCCCTTTGATCTTTTATCACTTAATATGTCTATGTGTTTTGTGATAGATTCTTGTTCTTCTTCTTTATTTGCCATGCTAGGCTAGATCCTTTAGTATTTACTTATGATTGCATGAAACTTAGATTGTAAATCCATTTAATGTTGCATCTTATGATGGATGTGCGCGTTAGGCTTTAGAAAACTAGCCATAAGATATTAAATTGGCATAGACGTCTAGGGAAACGCGAGTGTGTAGGAAGGATACCATCGGTAACAGTCTTCATACTACCTTACCCCTAATATGGTTGATCCCTCTTAAGATATTTCAATTGCAATTAATATACTCTTAGGGGCCTTGTAATAGTTTTCATACTACCTTACTTGTGCGTTGCCTTAACGGAATTATTAAATAGACGTCGGGTTCGTGTAATTCGTTTATGACTTAGGAAATACTTGCACAAATCATCACACGTGTGACAAAGCAACAGGATTAGGAGAAGCAATCTGAGGAGTAGTGCATGATTAAGTAAATACGTTCGTTTATCATATAATTTATCACCAAAATAGTTTAGTTTATTATTTAGTTTAATTAGATAAAATAAACCAACCTCTCAAACCATGATTTTACCTGCTTTCTATAAAATAAAAATTCAAAAAGAAGCTTCTCTCAACCCCGTAGACCTTTGTTAGATTCTGTTCGAGCCTTCCCAACCTATTTCCCTAGAGAACGATAACAACCCTCGAGTCTTGCCTATACTACACTGCAACGATTAGGTGCACTGCATAGGGAGTTGTAAAACTTCTTGTCGAAGTCTAACGACAACCACATCAAGTTTTTGGCGCCGCTGTCGTGGAATAGTTAGGTTTCGACCATTGTTTAACTTAGGTCTACTTGCTTGATTCCTATCAAGTGAGAATTTTATTTTCGGTATATTAGCTTTCTTGTAGTCTATCTTTTTTTCGTGTTATTTGTTTTGTAAATCTTTTCGTTGACCTTCGTGGGAGACAAAAATCCTTTCTGTACTCTTGAAGATTACTCCAAACCTAGCCACGAGGGCTACAAGAACACCATTGAGCTCCTCGAAGGGAACAATATGATGCCTCTTCGATCCGATACCATCAGGTTGGTGCAAAACGGATGCTCATTCCATGGACTTCGATCCGAGGGCCCAAACCAACATCTTAAGGATTTCTTAAAACTAGTGGACTCACTTGACCTTGATGTTGCAAATAGGGAAAGAACACGCCTGCGTTTATTTCAATTTTCCCTTCGCGGTCAAGCTAGCAATTGGCTTGAACGTGTTCCAGCAGGATCCATCTCCACATGTGAGGATCTTACTACTCGTTTCCTTGCTCAATTCTTTCCACCAGGAAGGACTGCAAAACTCCGTAATGACATCCTAATGTTTCAACAACATCAAGGAGAATCTTTATCTGAAGCATGGACTCGTTTTAAGGACTTACTCCAAAAAGTCCCTCATCATGGCATCGACCTTTGGCTTCAAGTCTAAATATTCTACGATCATGATACGCGTAAAATATATATATAATACTATGGAAAATTCCCAATTCACCCTTGAGGACAAAGGTAAAAAGGAAATTCTTCAAAATATATATAATATAATATAATACGTATCTTAACCGGGAAGTATGCTTTCCCGGGTCGTTTCCCCAACGACTTGCGAAATTGAAACCACGCTTTAGCTTGGATTATGATTTGAATGAGAGAAAAGATATTTTTTCTTTATTATCTAAAACTACTAAATTAAAGCAACAATTAAAATAAGCACACAAAAACAATTAAACAAATAACGGGAACAAATAAAATGCGACAATTAAGCAAATAAGGCAAAACTAACTCTTAAAAATGATCCTAAGAAACATTATGGATTTAAACCATGTTTATTAGGACAAAGTGGATCCCTAGGTGTTGATTTTTCAAATTTAGAGATGGTAGAAAATGATTGGGAATTAGAATATAAGAAATTTTATTTTCTAGAAAGAGGACTTAATTCACCCGTTAGGCCAAAAGAAGTAGAGAAGGTTAGGATTAAAGAAACACACCATTTGGAGCATATAATTCAACAACCAATTTTCCAGCATGCGACTCATTCTTACAACAAAGGTATGTACCATTACTATCACCCGCACTTGAACTCAAGTGTAGGGGAACCCTCCCCTTTATCTGTTAAATAAGGGTAGACTCAGGCTCGTGACTCGAACAAAAACAAGCGCTTCTTGGGAGGCAACCCAAGAACGTCTCATTTACCCAATCTTTAATTTCATGCATTTTAGGAGTGTCTTGTATTTTTTTAATTCTTATTAATTTGTTCTTATATGTTCGAATCATTTTGTAATCATGCTTTGTTTTGTTTTTAACTTTGTCTTAATTACAATCAAAGGTATTTTGCATAAAATAAGTGTAGGGAAAAATATCCAGTTTATAAGAACCAATTCAAACATTCAAAATAAATTGTTTAGATTAATTCGCGTCAGTTTCGAGTCATATGATTGTAATGATTAATCTCATGTTTTATGCAGTATTTTACACATAATATAACTAATAGAATTGCGTGTAGGAAATTTTTCAAGAAAAACGAAAAATAAATTTTCACAGTTGCTGGAGACGGCGTCACGTCTCCAGCTTTGTAAAAATTTAAAAATATTCTATTATTTTTAAAAAATAAATTGTGCAATATCTAAAATTTATAATTCTCTTGTAAACCTGCAGAAACATATGATTATATCACTTTCATCCTATTTTTACTGCTTTCATAGAGTCAACCCTAAAGTTTCGTTGTATATATCATTGTCCGACCGATTTTACGCCAGGTGTAGTTGTCTTTGTCTTTGATTTACAGGTTATATTTGATGAGAAGAAGCTTGGAAGTTCTTAGGAAGTTTCATATGACGATTTTTGAAGGACGATTTAACCAGTTATCGCATGTTTCTTCTCCATTATTGAGCAAACCAGAAGAGTACTAGTTTCTTTTACTTGTTTTATTTTCCCTTTATTCGTTTTACGGGTACTTTTAAGAACATTGGGGATAATGTTCAACTTAAGTGTATGGGGGAAATAAGCCTTAGAAACTATTCCTTTAATTACCATTTGCTTTGTCCTTAAAATGATAGGTAATATATCAAACACATCATAGACGGTAATTTTAACCCAAATTTAATTTTTTTTTATGACATATAATGACAAAAACTGAGTATTAATTGCGTCTCATGGATAGGAATTTATATGACTAGCACAAAAACCCTTAAAATTCCACCCCAAAAATGTAAGGTTCGTCTTTAGATCAATAGGAATTCAGGTAACCATTTTTGATACCAAAGATGATTTTACCTTTAGCTTGTTCGAGTTAATGTTCGAATGCAGTCATGTGTGTCTATTTCGTCATTACGGATGTGTGTGTATAATTTTGTTGCCTTTTCTGGAACATTGGTATCGGTTTAAAATTATACGAGTGTGTCGGTAGTGTATTAAATTCTATAACTTGTTTTTGTCATGCATCTTGAGACCGTATAGTGAGAATTAGGATCTGCTAAATGATAATAGCCACAAGGATTAACCCATGTTTTAAACCTGTATTTTTTGTGATGGTCATCTCAATCATATAACTATCCTACACCCGTACTTCGCACTCATTTTTAGTGCAAGACTCCCCTAGTGAAACCCTCCGAGCCTATCCTTTTCACGGTTCTCGTAATTTTCTGGTTAAGCCGGATTATTAATGAAGAGCATTGTTAACCCTTGTTACACCCAAATCGCCGTAGCCTACCTTGTATGTACTCGCTTTTAGTACATTATTGTTTTAACCCAAGTTAATTATTGAGTACACGGTTGCTAAGTCCTTATCCTTGTAAATACAGTTTTGGAACGATTGGGATTCATGGTAGTATTTATTTAGCGGAAGAATAGGGAAGAAAAGTTAAGTCAATACCCCCATATGTTTGTCAACTGATCTCCATGTTATGTTTATCCATCTCAATTCATATTATTAGTTAGATTGTAATTATGAGTTCTAAAACTCAAGTGTAGGGGTGCATCTATAAACCCCAAGCTATGATGTATTATGTTATTTTTTTTTTAAAAGAAAAAGAAAAAGAAAAGAAAAAGAAAAGAGATTGTGTAGAGTTCTGTAGAGTTTGTATATCTTTGTCCGAGTCTTTAGCTTAGCAACCCAATCAGCGTGTATTCTTATAAATAATTAGCTAACCTCTCACCCCAAATTCACCTAAAAAGTCACCCCCAAATATATCCCATCCGTTTCCGTTTCCATTAATGTTATCTTACACCTACACATCACAACCCTTTAAAAGACCTCTTTGATACTAATGACTAATACTTGCGCATAGCGGTGGAGGTTTAATCCTTTACCAAGCCTATGGTAATTTATATGCTATGACAGGTAATGAGTGTTATTTTCTCGTTTCCCCATATTGTTATAATTTATTATACCCCTGAGAGAAAAAGAGAATCCCAAACACTTATGTGATGTGATAGTATATACTTTTCGTGCTTTTAATTACGAGGTCTAGAAGGTTGTGTTGTAAACTGCATTTAAAGAGTAGGTTAAATGCCCCCAATATTGCTATTGTCTAGTTAGAAAAGCCTATTTGCTTGAGGACAAGTAAAACCTAAGTGTAGAGGTATTTGATGAGGTGTCATTTTATATACTTTTCTGGGGTCATTTAACCTCCTAAATCATGCAAATATGCCCAGATTTTGTGCTTAATTGTTTGTTTTCATGTTTTTAGCACTTATATGGCATTTGGAGGAAATACACGTGACTTGGGCTCATTCAGAGAAGAAACAGACAAGACTGCGACTCTACACCAAATCCTTTGAACAAATCATGCATACAGAGCGTGGAGACGGCGTTGCGACTTCCAAGCGACGGCGTCATGATTTTTAAAGCGACGGCGTCAAAGATTTGACGACGGCGTCAGAACGTAGCCGACTTAAAGTGGCTCTAAAAGATTCAATGTGGCGACGGCGTCACGACTATAACACGACGTCGTCGCACCTGTTAATACAAATAATGTCTAAAAATCGTTATTTATATTTTTTGACCTCTCAATGTTTTGATAATAACAAAATGTAAAAACGTTTACGATAAAAATAAACGTTTACAAATTACTAATCATAAAATTCTATTTCTAAGATTAATCACTTTAGGTTATGGAATAAACCAAATCATAAAATTCATAGAGAAAATATTTTTTCTAAAACCTAGCATTTCTAACAAAAGTGTTATTTCGTCATTCTTCCCACTTCCCTCTCTATCCCCATTCCCCACCACTACTACCACCCTCCACTCTCCCCCGCCCTCTCGCCTAGCTATACTCGCTCACCATCACTCCGCGCTTATCCTCCCCATCCCTACCCACTAATCCTCTATAACACTCCGCGCGCCTACTCCACTGCACGTTCCCCTCTCACTCACACACACCTATCACCTCTGGCATCGCGGCTCACCCAAAACAAGATAACCCTTCCCCACAAAAGACAAAAAGAGGACGAGTACTCTACGGTGGCCCCCTTATAGTACCTGGCGGTCCCATTAATATTGGGGACCGCCGGGACCGCGCTTAGCATACAGGCCTCTTTTTTGTCTTCTATAAATATGGGCACCCAATTCATGAAAAAAACAAAACCTTTGCACAACAAGTTTCTAAGGATCTATCTCTTCTTCTTTTTCTTTCTTTCTAAAAAACACATATCTTGATCACTAACATACCTTTGATCTTGTTTTTAGTGATTAATTCTTTCTTCCTCCTTCTTCTTCGAATCATTGCAAGAGTAAGAACAATTGTATTCTTCTGCATACGAATTGTATCAAGGGGATCTGCTCTCTTCTCCTCAAGATCACAAATCTCCATTATATTTACTTTTTGTTGTTATGTAAATTGGATTGCGTGTAGATCTAGTAGTGTAAATTGTGTATTGGATGTGATTTGGATTGTGATGTCAATCCAAGGGGTATATATTTGGAGGAGTGTATAATGTACTTAGTGAAGTCTTAGATTAGTTATAGAGCTAGATTAAGACCAGATCTAGCTTAGTGTCGGGAAAATAAAGAGAAGCGTCGTGTAAATGATTATTCTCCGCTAAAGGGAGCTTGTGACAGTATGAATCTCGGAAGTGGTGGAGTACTCGGGGGAGTGGAGTTAGGAACAAAGAGTGATTCGTAGCCAGAACCCACTATAAACATCTTGAGTGTCGTGGTTTTCATCGTTTTCTTTCTCTATCTCTCTATATTGTATTGTTTACTTAGTTCATTACATATTATATAGTTTAATTGTGATTCATTATTGTTGATTGATTTGATTATACAACCTCGAATCAAACAATTTTCTATGCAAAGTTTTGTAAAACGGCATTAACGGTAAACGTTCACCCCCCCTTCTATTTTCCTACAATTGGTAATCTGGAGCCAAGGTCACTCAACGATTTTTTTAAAATATATAGTATTTTAAAGCTTGGATCGATCTATGGATTCCGACAAATAATCTAGAAGGGCAATCTTGCAAAGACCACACTTTTTGAAAGGATGGTTTTATTATGGAAAAATGATTCGCGGACATATGTTAAATCAAAAGATCTAGTATCTTTTGGCATGTTATTACCAATGTGATGTTTCAACCCATTATTTCAACATCCGGAAACCAAACTTGTGAGGTTGTGCCTTTTTTGAAAAAACAAACCGTATGATCTTAAAAGAAAGCTTTGCGAAAATAATGAAGCCAAAATGGTTATTTACAATGCTTTTCCTAGAAAAGAATATGAAAGAATTTTCATGTGTAATACGACAAAAGAAATTTGGAAAACTTTGTTAGTCACCCATCAAGGTAATAGCCAAGTCAAAGATAATAAGATCCGGACATGTTGGTTCAACAAGATATGACAATTCGGTATTTCCGGAAGTCGAATCTTATAAATAGTTCTTTTGCTAGATTTGAATTACTATTATTATGGTCTGAAAGCTCTTGATGAAGGTTATTCTATTATGAATTTAACGGATAAAGGCAGTTCTTTAGGGCTTCTACATCCTAAATGGTAGAGCTAAAGGTCACGGGGGATTGAAGAGGCGAAAGAACTCTAACATCATTATCACTTGTTGAGGTCTTTGAAACCTCAAAGTCTATTGAGATGATCATCAAGAAAGATCCGAAATAGTCAAGCAAAAGTTTGAAAAGGAAAAATCTCTTTCTTTAAGGGGGGCCTAAGAAAAGAATTAGTGATGAAGAGTGTTTCGACCTTCAGGTAGTGAAGGAAAGATACACCATGGCGGTAAGAGACTTCACTCTCGAAGTTCCTTTATGAGAAGAAGGTACGATTCGTAAGACAACTGGAACGGGACAAAAAAAGACCTTTCCAAAGGATGCCGAGACGACAAAAACGGCCCAAAACTTTAGTGGAAAAGGAATTGGCTTTAGATGCGGAGATCAGATCCAAATTCTCTTATTGGAGAAAGTCCAAGCCACGAGAGACTAAGAACCACAAGAGCATTTGTTTTGGAGGTTCTTGGAGAGCGCTAGCTGTGAAGAGAATGATGAAATGATCCAAGACGAAAACATGTCATTGTGCTCATGCCAAAATGAGGTTATGTTCCCGAATCTCCAACTTTAGTGATGAAAACTCATCAATTGATGATTTAGCTCTAGACAAACGAATATGATAAATTATGCAAATTGAGTTATAAAGTTAGCATTAAGAACAAAGGATTAAAAAGACTATTAGAAATAGTCTAGAAAACAAACTTAGGAGTAAATTAAAAGATAAATTGTCCACAACTCGAGAAAAACAAAGGGTTGATATTGATTGTGCAAAGTGACATACACTTTAAAATTGAATAAATGACAAAGCTCAAAGAAGAATCTTACTAGATTAAACAAATTTGAATAAAAGTACACATTGCTTGAATGAAATGTATAAAATATTCAAAAACCCTCCAGTGATAATTTAGGTTTAGGGTTTTAATTTCATTTGAAGCTTCATTAGTGTAGAACTAAGGAAATAAAATTTGTAAAAGCTCAGAAAAAGACGTGTTCTGATGGAGGTCCCATAATTATGGGCGGCCCCCTTAATGTTCAGGCGGCCCCCAAAATAAATATGGGACCGCCACCAGCAACTTCTGGTTCTGAGAGAAGTGTGTCTTTTCAAAAATCCATTTTGGGTCCTAGACCAAAACACATAATTGTAAACAAAGTCAAAATTCCTGTGGCTAGTGACAATGAAGTCAAACAATTTTATAAACCATTGACAAAGCCCGGAGTTGGATTTTCAAAAACCAATTTTAGATCAAAAACTCCACCTCCTAGAAGAGTCAATAATAATTATTCTCGTCCTAAAACACCGCAACCAAAAAGACATGTTGGTCGACAAAACCAACCTCATGGCTTTCACGTAAGTTGGAACAACTTTCCACGTCAAAGTTACATGCCATGGGAAATGTGTCTTCCGTTCTCACATCCCAACCAATTGCATCAAATGCAAGGGATGTTTGGCACTAACAACTTTGGACCCATGAGATATTGGGGACCAAATGTTTGAGTTATTGTCTTATATAAATAGATATGCCTTGGAGTCGACTTGGAGCCCGACGAATGGATCAAGGATAGTGGATGCTCCAAACACATGACGGGCAACCGAAATCTCTTCTCCACTTACAAGGCATACAATAGAGGTAAAGTAATTTTTGGTAGTAATCTTCGTGGTAACATTATTGGCAAAGGTACGATTTCTAATGACTCTCAAAGTAGATAATGTAGAACATGTTGGTAATTTAGGATTTAACTTGCTAAGTATATGACAAATATGTGATAATAAGTGTAGAGTAACTTTTTCTGAACATGATAGTGAAATCACTAAGGATGGTAAAGTCATAGGTAGAGGTATTAGGAAGAAAGGCTTGTATTTGATGAAATTAGGAAATAAGCCAAAGGACAAAATATGTCTTGCAATGATTGATGCAAACTCTACATTGTGGCATAGGAGATTAGGTCACGCTAATATGTGTCTCATTCAATTGTTAGCTTCTAAGGAATTAGTCAGGAACTTACCTAAGCTTAGGTTTGATCAACACTTTTGTGATGCTTGCATAATTGGTAAACAAGCTCACGTTAGTCACAAAGCTAAGAACATAGTCTCAACGACTAGATGCTTAGAACTTCTCTACATGGATCTTTTTGGTCCATCCACAGTACGGAGTTACGGAGGAAATCGCTACACCTTAGTCATAGTTAATGACTAGTCTAGGTACACTTGGACTAGATTCCTTAAGAATAAAACCGAAGCTTTCGATCAATTCTAAATATTTAGTAAGAAAATCCAAAACCAATTAGGATGTACAATAGTGTCAATAAGAACCGACCACGGTTAGGATTAATCCCACCAGCAGTTGTAATTACTCAGCAGTTGTAACTGAGCACAAGCATCATTAACTACTTATAAATTTACTCTAGTAGTACTAACATATACTAGCGTAGACTAATTTTCAGTATTAGAGTAGTAACTACTTAGTATATTTTCAGTTTCATTCTTGAGCCAGTCTTTTACTTCTACTAGCAGCAGTAACTTTATACTAACAGTACTAATTATACTAACAGTAGTAACTAGCAATAGTAACATTATACTACCAGTCTAACTACTTAGCATAATTTTCATTAGTATTACCAACAGCACTAAGTTATGTCTCCAATGATCTGGTCTTTAGGATGATCCTTGTGAATTCTGGTTGTGGGAATAGGACTGACATTCATGGTGGTTTCAAGTTGTTAAGTCAGCCTCTGCACCCACTTCTTTAATCATCATAGGCAACGTAATCAAAATGCCCGTGTTTTTCTAAAGATTACATCTGAAATTCATTTGGATAGGACTAGCAGTTATTAATATTTTGGTATACCAGTATTAATATTTTCACTGGCATAATTAATACTTGGCCCATCAGTATTAACATCTTTAGTACTGCTATCAATCCTTTCTTGATCATTTCTTTCACTTAAATTTTCATCTCCTTTTCCTGTACTTCCATCAGGTCCTTATCATCTAGTTTGCTTTGATAACTGAAAGAGAGTGTGAGAACTTGAAAGCATGAGTGGGTAGAGTATGTACTCATGATCAGATGCTTTTTCTGTCCAGCTTGCCCTGCATTAATATTTGTCTCTATACATGCATTACCATTAGTTTGATTTCCTAGAGTAACTGGCTTATAATTCATAGATTTTGTCAACGAATCAATATCAAAGAGCCATTCTGGACAACTCCCTGCAACATTTGGTTTGTTTTCAAGAAAGTTTATGTGCAGGTTCTCCTCTACCTTCCTAGTTCTAGTGTTAAATACCCTAAAAACCTTGCTATTTATGAATATAACCAAGAACCCCTCATCCAGCCTTCCATCATTTGCTAGGGGATCTATCGTATTAAGGATAGCAAGACACCAAAAGGTCTTCATAAAGCTGTATACTAGGTGGTCTACCATGTTAATACGTTCATAGGGTGTTTTGTTGTGAGGCTGGTCACTAGAACCTATTCTGAACATTAACAAGCCAGTATTAACTGCATCAGCCCAAAATGTAGTCGGTAATAATAAATCTGCTAGCATAGTCCTAGCTGCCTCTATTAGTGACCTATTCTTTCTTTCAGCAACTCTATTTTGTTATGGAATTCTGACAACACTAAACTCCCTCTTAATCCCTTTCATTCCACGGAACTGATTCATGTCATTATTTTTAAATTCAGTTCCATTGTCACATTTGATGATTTTAACCTTATGATTTATTTGATTTTATATGCCAGTTATAAAAGTTTTAAGGATCCCACTAGTCTTATCCTTAGTGGCCAAAAAGAAAACCCAACTAAACCTACTATAGTCATCAGTGACAACAAGGCAATATATCTTGTGAATGATACTCCTTATAAATGTTGGTCCAAATAAGTCCATATGCAACATTTGTAAGGGATGGCTGATAGAGCTCACAAGCTTGGTCTTACAAGAGGCTTTGTGTTGCTTTCCCTTTTGACAAGCAACACAAATATGGTTATTTTTAAAAAGCTTTGAAGGCAAACCTCTAACAAGGTTTCCCCTCACAAGTTTGTTCATAGTTTTAAAGTTTATATGACCAAGCCTCCTATGCCATGAATTAGACTCGTCTATTGTAGCCTTTGCAATTAAACAAGTCAAACCTCCTGAAGGAACAACATTCTTTAGATCAAAATTGTACATGTTGTTTTGTCTGGGAACTTTAAGCAAGACTTGACTTTCATCAAGTAGCTTAAAGTCAGAGATAGAACAAGGGATTCAGTCTCAGTGAAAAGAGCATTGTTTTTCTTGTCACACATTTATGAGACTGGATAAAGATTAACTTAGTTCCCTTTACAAGTAAACATCTTCAAAGTCTAATTCACAGTCTCTAATTTTACCTTTTCTAGTAATTTTACCTCCTTTAGGACTTTTAGCAAATGCAACACATCCACCATCAATGTCTTGATAATCTATAAGGTAGGACTTGTTCCCAATCATGTGCCTAGAGCATCCACTGTCAAAAATCTCTTGTATCCTGTAAAGCCCATATTGTGGATTACCTGCATCAAAATAAGGAATTTAGTTTCTCTTGGGGGACCCAAGCCGTCACTGACTTGAAGTCGGCTTGAGGATCAACTAGTCATATCTTTTAGGTATTATGATCATGTCTTTAGAGATATGGTCAATTACTTTTCCCGTTGGTCTCCAAATCCAGCATGTTGAGAACTTAACAACATTTTCCCTTTTTCCCATTTTCCCTTTTTCCCTCAGCAGTACTAACTACTACTTCTGGCCCAGCAGTAGTTACATTATTAACCTTAGCAGTATAAACTTTTTTATTAAAATTATTGGTTTTAGCTGCTGATTTTTGGTTAAAAGGCCTTCTCAATGGTGAATGTGCTTTAAAATAAGAATATTTTGTGGGTGATGCAGCATTCACTTTTTGTTTAAGTGCAGTAGAATTAACATGCCTGGCAGTACTAATTGATGCTGCTGCTCTTAGAAAACTTTGCTTAGCAGCATTAACTGGCACTAGTCCAGACTTTGTTGCAACTGCTGTTGAAACAAAATTTCTTTTAGGATGTGGGTGAGTCAATTTGTTTTGGTGATTCACCCTCTAAGCATTGTTCCATACTGGTCTAACTTTCCTTTGACCAGTAACCCTTCCCATATTATTCAACCCAGATTTTCCAACTATTTTATTCTCATAAAAGTTACAGTCCTTGATTAAATGGTTAAGACTTTCACATACAAAACAAGCTTTCTTATTGAACTTAAAACCATCCCCTAGTTTTTGAGTCATTATTCCATTCTAATTTTTTTATCAACCCTAGGACTCTGACTTTTCCTAAGGTTTTTAGCTTGCATATATGTGTGTTGTGCAATAACAGATTTCCTAGGATTTTCATCTGATTTAACAAAATTGATTTTATCATAACTAGGTTTATTCTGTTCAAATGAAGGTCTAATCACACAATCATCATCACTATCAGACTCCTACTCTTCAATGATAGGAGCACTAGGCCTAACATCTTTAGGTTGTTCCAAACTATCCTTACTAGACTTAGATGCAGTTGATTCAATTCTAGGCACACTAGAGATAGTTTCACTTACATTAGTCTTATAGACAGAATCATCTAATCCAGCAAAGGATAAGTCAGGTCTTGAGGGCAAGGGAGGACTGCATGATATCCCTTAACCTTATTAAACCTATCATTTACTTGATTATTTTCCTCTTCAATCTCATTCACACTACTATCAGATGCACTTTCAAACACTTTACTTTTATTCAGATGACAATCATGCAATTCATTTTCATTCATTTGACTGTCAAAACCAACACCAGACTTGTTATTAACACTTGTTTGACTGTTTATCAGTTTAGTTAGCTTCTTAGATGATGTTTCAAATTTTTCTAATTTTAGTTTTAAATCGTCTTTTTCTCTTAAAGCCTTTTCTAACTGATTTTTAAGCTCTGTTATAGAATTATCTCTTACCTTAACATCATATTTCAAAAATGCAATGTCTTCCTCATAAACAGCTTCATTTTTTTAATGAATAACAATTCTAGCTTCTAATGATTCTAAGCCTAATTGATAACCTATAATTTCTAGATTAGATTTTTTAAGAGCATCACGCTGTTGATCATACTATTTTTGAAGAGTTTCATATGATTTTAAGCAATCTTTAGAGCAAGTATGTACCTCAGAGTCTGAACTTGATGAACTTGATGAACCTTGGGATGTATAGGCCATTAGAGCAAAGTTTGTGATGCCTTCTTCAGCCTAAAAGCTCCAATCATAACCACCTATCCCATCTTGAACAACCAAGGCATTTGCAGGAGTCTCCACTGGTACAATCCTTCTTGGAGCATCTCCATTTCTATTCTCCTGATTCCTTGGTGCCCTGTATTCTCTAGCAAAGTGACCTCTCCTGTGGCAGTTGTAACATTCAACCTTTGTCTTATCAAAGCCAACAGTTTCTTTGCCATTGAAATTCAGATTCCTTCCTGTCTTCTTTAAGAATCTCTTCACCCTCATGGTAAGCATGGCCACCTGCCATTTGAGATCCATCTCTTCAAGATCATCAGTATCAATCTGCTCCAGATCTTTATTGTCCAACTGTGGACTATTAGATTGATTGGCAAAGAAGGAAAACATGACATCATCAGCATAAGTTGAGGAAGAAGCTTGTCCCTGTGAACTAGCAGTAGAAAATTCATGAGCAGTATTAACTGCTTCATTAGTACTGCTAGTGTTTTTTGAAGATACAAAAGCCACATTCTGAGAGTTTGAGCTTGAGCTTGATTGGCTTTTAATCTCAACTTCATACACCTTCAAGTTGTTGTACAAATCGTCCATGCTCAACTCATCTAGATCAGCTTTGTTACGCATGATCAAGGTAATATTGTTCCAAGCTGATGGTAGACTTCTTAGCAACTTAATATTTGCATCTTCCTGGGAGATAACTTCACCATGAATTTCCAATTGGCTGATGGGTTTCTGAAATCTATCATAGGTTTTATCCAGTCCTTTAGATCTTGATGCAATAAAATTCTCATATTGCTGCTTCGGAATGGTTTTTTGCATTTTCTTTGATTCTTTATTGCCTCTAAACCTGGCCTTGATTGCTTCCCATAAGGTCTTTGCATCCTTGATTCCATGAAACTTCAATAGGTGCTCATCAGGAATGGTTAGCATAAGAGTTCTCTTTGCTTTTAGTTCATTTCCTTGCTAGCTTTTGTTCAGCAATTTAGGATGAATATACCTCAGTAGCACCACTACGAATCAACTTGTTACTGAAACACACCATTGACCAATTACCTCGCCAAAAGAGCATGAACTGTTGAAGGTAAGGTATTGTTCCATCCTTATTCTTCATACATCTACTTTCCAGTTTTGATAGAGGAAGTTAGGCAGACAAAGTGGGTAGTTTCTGGTTATGATCCTTCTTTCTTAGACATGGAATCTTGTGTAGATATATGTTCTTCTTATTAGAGTTTAACACTACTCTCAATACCCCACTTGTTATCCCTTCTTAACCGATCTACTTAGATTGTTAAAAGCTTTAGTTGATGGATAATTCAAGACCACTGATAGTAGAAACTAAGATTGAGAATATCACAAACTATAGGGAATCTAGTTTATAATACTAAGAAGAATAATGAAACAGTAAAACAAGATCTTTACTAAACTTTCAATATATTGAATACTATTTGAGTTACAAAATAACTATGAATACTAACTATGATTGCTATGAAAACTATGAAAAACTGATATCTATATCTATGCCATAGGGTTCCTTTTATACACCAAGGAAATCCTAATGAGCTAACAAAACACGTCAAGTGATCAATGCATATCTATTCTTAATATATCTCATGCATATCACTTTAGCAGTACTAAGTATATAACTAACAGTACTAAATATTATACTAACAATACTAATAAACTAATAGTACTAACACTTTGTACTGGCAGTACTAACTATAACACTAATAGTATTAAAGACTTAGACTATTTTATCTAATCTACACCAACAGTAGTTTCATTCACCAGTAGTAGAAACTCTTATACCCAGAAGTAGAAACCTAAGAAGCCCTTATTCCCAACACAAAAGAATAATTAAAAGATGAATGCCTACAAAAGTAAAAAGGGGTAACTTCGATGCATTTTTAGACCATTTGCCCATATATTTATTTCAAAGTTTTGTTTTAATACTGAATGTTGGGATTTAAGAATTATGTTAACCATTAACACTATGAGTACGCAGCGGATATGGATCAAGTAAGTCTCATATGATTAACACACAATAAATAAACAAAAGGAAAAAAAGAAACCTAACCTCTTGATGAATCGAATGCTAATGAAAACAAAGTGACTAAGATGTCACCTCTATGAGTGCTCATACAAACACGTCCAACAAATGCATACGGATGCTAGTCTTGCTTCACGTGTATCCCAAACAACCTTTGTATACCAAAGTAACCTAAATAAAGTCCCAAATACCACCTTTGTATATTGTACCGAAAATCAAGAAACTAGAATTAGGGTTTCTACTAAAAACTAATGAACCGAAAATCACCTAGATGACCCAAAAATCACCAGATTTGAACCCTTGCTATTTCTATCAGTTGTCACACGACAGCTTAGCCTTGAACAACTCATAACCTTAATGTAATACACAGCAACAGCCGATACTAAATCGATCTAGGACCAGAATCACAATAAGATTAACCCCTTTGGGTCAACCAAATTTGGACAGAAGGTGAAAAGAAAGACCAAAATTAATAAAACCTAGTTAGGGTTTGATTAAACCGGCTGTGGAGATCAAGGAGAGAACTAGAAACTTTTGTGGAGTGTTAGGGTTTTTTCTTAGTCCCGGTAATAATAACCTTAGGGTATTGGATAATTAGAGCCATCAACCCACGTTGTAGTTTAACTAGGAAACTACTTTTCTAACCTTATCATAACACTTCCTCACTACTTATCTCCAAGATTCAATGAACTTAGACATTCTCTAGAACCTTCATTATATCCGGCTATCATAAGGCTACTGTGACAACCCGAAAATTTCCGTTCAATAAGTTAGCCGTTTCCGTGTAGTAATTTGAATTTTTAAATGTTTTCGTTAGTTTACCGTTAAAAAACCGGAAGTTTTTCGTTATTATCTGAGAATTGTCGCCGGGAGCAAACCGAGACACCAAACGTTATAGTATTTTGGCAATATCCGCGTTTTTATGTTTTTAAGCAATATTTAAAGTTTTGTAATTTTTCGTGTTACCGTTACTCGTTTCGTTATTTACGTGCTTCATATTTAATTTATACTTATACAAGATCATGCAAAGCCTTGGAAATTAATTCACCAACTAGCACACATAACCTAAAGAAAGTGGGAAAAATATTTTTGGTCCCCCCTTGAACCACAATATCCCAACCCGGTCTCACTATATGTATGCCAAGAGATGCCAAAACTTGAAACCAAGGTACTAAGCAAGCTAGCATGTTAGTTAGGAAAACATGGTACACACAAGGATACCATTGGTAGATCAATTTGGTCCCCTTTGTAAGACCCCCTCCTTTGTCCGATCGCATATCACACACACATGTATACGATTTATGAAGTTAGGAGCTTGCAGTATTTTAATAACCCATTTGTTCATTTCCATTTCACTTCATTTCAAACCAACAACACGACACATAAAACGTCACTTCTCTTCCTGTTCTTTTCTCTATTTACCGAACAAAACACCACCCCAAAGTCCTTTCATTTTGAATCTTCGATCATCACTTGAAGATATATTGTTTCATGGTTGATTGTTAGTTCATCCAGGTAATTTGTAAAACAACGTTTGGGTTGTCTATGATTTCTAAACTAACCTTCGCGTGTTCTTTGTAAAGTCTTCTTATTTTTCATAAAAAATGTACTTTTGCATTCCTTTGATCCTTCCCAAACAAGGTGTACAAAAGCAAAATCGTTGTAAAAATCATTATTCTAGTTTTCTTCTATAAAATTTTCAAGTCATAAAAGTTAAATATTTTGGTTTATAAAGGGAAGAAAATTAAAAAGGTAGTTGTACTTTTGCATTAAATTTATTATGATTTTGTTGATATATATATATATTGCTATAATTAAGGTTATATCGTTTATTTAAGAAATTATCGTATATTGATTTGAATATTGTTGGCGAAAAATAAGTTAGATATGGATTTTGTTATAAGCGTAAGTTGAATTGCGAAGAGGTTAAGGTTTTAAGAACGGAACTTGTTGCAATATTAGCTGTGTTGTCTGAAAATATGACAGGATATACTTGCGCGTCAATAAAAGATGCACATTGTAAAATAGATATTTCCACAAGACGAGATTTATAAAAATGTAAAATCAATATTTTATAAAGGTCAATTGCCTCGACATATCGTAAAAATTTATAAAGCATCGAAGAAATACGCTTTTATATCAAACCTTAATGAAAAATGTATAAAAACGTAAGTGTCGAGTTTGGGAGGTCAACAGTTTTATTACCGTGTCCACCGATGATGTGTCGGGACACTGGAAAGACCGAAATAAACACAAAAGACGAAATACACTAACAGACGAAATACACTAAAGAACAAAATACACAAAAGAATACGAAATACACAAAAAGACAAAATAACACTAAAAGATGAATAGACACTAAAAGACGAAATAACACTAAAGACCCGAAATACCACTAAAGGAAAATACACTAAAAGACGGGGGAAGGAACGAAATACACTAAAAGAGAAATATCATAAAAGACGAAAATACATCTAAAAAGACAATGCACTATAAGACGAAATATTTTTCTAAGAATGTTTTGAATGACCGAGACGTGTCAAAACTTTATAACTTTGAAAAGAACGTTTAAAAAGGATACAGCCGTTCTACTTTGCTTGGATGACCAGTTCTTGCGTTAAGCGTATCGTGTAGCATCTTTCTGAAAACAAAACTATATGATAGGTTTTCGCTAGAACCGTGAGATTTACTTCACACTGATTGATACCTTTTGAATCCACTACCCGTAAAAGGTGAGTTCAACCCCACCTTTTTACTCGTATGAATAAATGTTTTATACAACTTGGGGTGAGAAACATTGCTTGTTTTAAAAAAACTGACACAGGAAAAAAAGTACTTTACGTGAGATTTTCCCTGTTTACGTGTTGCCTAAGTAGCATTTAGACCACTACTGCCCCACTTATCATGAACCGTCAGTTTCTTGACTGGAGGACCAGTCAAGGGAGCGCGAATGTTATAAATAGATCTATTGGGATTAATTATCCCTATCCGGGTGAGTAGAACTCACTACCCACGGGGTGCCCGATAAACGGATATATACCATGTCGAACTTAAGAAGGTAGTCTTGGTCAGATACCTTGGGGGCTTGTTTCAACCTAGCAATGTACTGCTATAAACGTAATTAGCTTCGGTGTTCATGACTTAGTCGCAATGTATATACCTTTTTATAGTGAAGTATGTATTGTATAACTGGTCGCATACGTGTTGATATCTTGTGGTCCACTATAACAACGTTTGAACTAAACCTATGAATTCACTCAACTTTATGTTGACCGTTTTAAGCATGTTTTTCTCAGGTGCTTAGCATGGATGCTGTTGATTGACTTATGTGAAGTCTATTTGCCTGTACCGGTTTACAAAGATTTATCTATGTCTTAAATACCGTTGTTGAACTTATTTAAGCTTCCGCATTTTAAACTTTGAATCTTTTAAATTTAATCGATGTAAAACTTATTATTATCATTTTCAATCTATGCAACGGTGTTTATTTTCAAAACGTACCCTTAGAGGTCGTTCTTTATGCTTTGTACTTGAGATGATCAATCAAGTCACGCCTCCGGACACGTGTTCCGTCCAGGCCCCGTCTGGGGGTGTGACAGTTACTATGTGGTTCATATCTAGTCGATTTTAGTCCTTCAGTTTACTATAGAAATGTACGTGAAGTTTATAATGCACTCTAAGTGTTTAACGTATGTGCCCCTACTAGGCTCACACATTTCTAGTTGTATTAGAGTGTATCTAACTACCATAATCCAATAGCTCCCACTTAGGAGTTAGAGTAGCAGACTGCCCATATACTAATGACAGAAACGTCTAGCAACACTCACATTCATTTTTAAAACTAGAAATGTTTGGGATCAAGTTTCATAAACATTATCAGTAGCATGGTTATGTATCTCTTGCCATAATCATCCCTTTGTTCAAATACCGTTAAACCATGTATATGGAATGTTCCCTAACTTAATCCCTAAAGTTTTTAACCATTTAGAGTTCTATGTTATAAGAACTTATATACAAATATACCAAATGTAACAAGAACAGCTTGATTACCCTTTAGGTTTTGGCCCAACCAATTATCTAATTAATTCTGGAGGAGGCGCAATGGTTATCATTCTGCAGCATATCAAGTGGAGGAACAAATTCTGTAGAATTACATGTGTTTGTGATCTGCACACATCACCTCCAATAATTAGTCTTTATAACTACCATTTTCCGGACAATCGTTTTACTTAGAATTAAAAAGTGATATCCAACACGACCAAACTTGTTTGTATTCTCAAGTCCAAGGATGACTTAACTGACCATTTTTAAAATTTTACTTATGAGAACAGATCCATAAAGTAATTTTTGAAAGTTGGAGTGTCTAATATGCATCCCTTGTGAATAATATATGAGTTTGGCAGGAACCATCCATATATTCAAAGAATATAACCAACACTCACATTTGCCTTATGTAACAATACTCCCATATTGTTTTACCGACAATGAACATATTTAGAATGAATAAATCAATTTAAGATTAAATTGGAAATATAGGATAAAACAATTATTATATAATAAAAACAATACCTCGTATTTTATACATCAGAAAATTAAAAATGTCCCTTAAAATCCCAATTATCCAAATAACTAATAAACACAGATTTACATGAGACTACTAGCTGGAAGCATTCCAATATTCTTAGTATGTTCTGAATGCTTTGGAAATGCTAATGCTTTAGTAAAAGGATCAGCTAAGTGTCATCTGTGTGAACTTTTCTAACAAACGTCAACCAATATTTAATACTCCACAAAGGTATGAACTTTGGCACGGAAAAGGTCTAGTAACCTTCGTGATTCCGTGATTCATTAGCTATAATGGATTGCTCCATTATTAATCACAATCCTTACTTATGGGTTCTTCAATTATGGAACAACCCTAGCCTGAAATGATTTTTCTAACCCAAACAGATTCCTTATAAGCAACAAAGGCAGCAATATACTCTGCTTCTACAGATGAAGTAGCGAAAATGCTTTGCTTGACACTCTTCAAATCAACAGCACCTCCATTAAAAACAAATACATATCCAGTCTGAGACTTAAGGTCATTAGCATCCGTCAGATATCTAGCATCAGTGTAGCAAGAAACCCTGAGCTCTCTTTTTATATCACCTCCATAAACAAGAAACATATCCTTAGTATTCCTAAGATACTTCAGAATGTTCTTAACAATAGTCCAGTGAAGATCACTTAGATTCTATTGAAATCGATTGTTAGGTTATGAGCTAACGCAACATCAGGGCGAGTACATCTTACAGCATACATAATAGAGCCCACAGCTGAGGCATATGGAACATTTTGCATGCGTTTCAATTCAGCAGGTGTTGAAGAACATTGTGATTTACTCATCTACAGCTAACTTTTGCATGGGGAATACTTCCTACGCTTATGGAATTCTCATTTGATATCCTTTAAAAGATTTTCTCAATATAACACTTTGACATAAACAAATAACCACCGTGATCTACTTTGTAGACTTTGATTCCAAGAATATATGCAGCTTTACCTAAAACTTTCTTAGCAAACACCTACCAAGTTAGGATATTATATCTTGTAACTGAATGTTGTTTCCCATGATCAATATGTCATCGACATACAGGATTATGTAAGTGAAATTACTACCACTAGTCTTTTAGATATACACACTGCTCAATTAACACATTTTGAGTGAAACCAAATTTTCTTTTATTTCTCATTAAATCATTTATTCCTTGCCTTGATGCGTGCTTAAGCCCATAAATGGATTGCTTCAGCTTGCATACCCTAATTGGATCTTTTGTTGACAAAACTTCAGATTTGCTCCATTAAAACCTCTTTGAGAGATATCTAATTGAAGAAGCATTTTGACATCCCATATGTGCCAAATGTCATAGTCATAAAATGCGACTATGGCTATAAGAATTCTAATAGCTCTAATGTCTGCAACATGAGAGAAGGTTTCCTTATAATTAATCCATGGGGTTTAAGTATAGCCCTTGGCCACAAAACGAGCTTTATAGGTGTGTACAGCTCCATCCATGTCAGTCTCCTTCCTTGAAGAGCCACTTGCTACCAAATGGTGTTAGTGCCGTTAGGAAGGAAGTGTCAACAATCCTAAACTTCATTATCTTTCAGATTAGAGTTCCTTCCACATTTATACATTTAGACTAATTATCAGACTCAGAGTCTAATAATGCAGCTTTATAGTTAGCAGGTTCACCAAGATCACCTAACTCATGCTCCTCAGCATCGATGTATAAGCACATACGATCTGTAGGATGGTGTGTCTTTGTGTACCTACGAATGGGATTGATATCACTTTGAGGTTCATTAAATTTTTGATCATCCTCTTCTTGATTTACTCACTATGTCCAAAAAAGGATTCTATCTTCCTCTTGAATAATGTCAAGATCTTCTTAGACTCTTACGTGCTTCTTGAGTTATTAAAATATTTTCTAAAATTCACATTCTGACTTTAAATACTTGTTTCTTAGGGTGGGGTAGTAGTAAGAATAACCTATTATTTTCCTTTGGCTATCCTACAAAGATACACTTAATAGACCTGGTTTCTAACTTGTCAGGCTTGGTAAGAGTATCTCGCTTAACAAGTGCCCTACAACCCCAGACTTTTAAGTAAGACATCTTAAGGGCTTGCCCATGCCATACTTCGTATGGTGTCTGTTCAACCTTCTTAGTTAGAACCATATTGAGAATGCGTTTAGCAGTCTTAAGTGCATAATCCTAAAAAGACTTTGGAAGAGTTGTTTGACTCATCATAGATTGAACCTTATCCTATTAGGATCTTTTCTCCTCTCTGACACACCATGTTTTGTGGCATATAGGGGAGTATGATGGCGATTATCCATTATCCTTTAGATATTCAAGAAACTCTTTGACCTATATACTTGCCAGCCATACGCTTAGAACGTATGATTTTAATGGTCTACCGAGTTGATTTACATCTACATTCCTTCTTGAAACACTTTGAAAGTTTAAACACTTCATGTGTATCTTTAACAAGACCAACATAACCATAACGAATAAAAGTCCATTTGAAATGTGACAAGTTGCTTGCCCTTTCTTGACATGATCTTAAATGGCCCATATACATCGGATTGTATTATCCAGTAGATCATGGCTCTTTCCACGTTGATGTGTGTAAGTTTTTTCTTGCCATCTTTTCCAATATCAAGGAACGCATTTTCAAAACCTTAAGTCAGTTGGAATTTAAGAAGTCTATCCATGTTGCAATGCAACTTCTCAATGCGTTCTTGCTACTGGGGTCAAGACACATGGCCACAAGAGATAAGAGTCCAAGTTAGACTTGGATCTTTTGTTGCTTAAAGCATATATAGAATTAACATTTGTATAAGAATCAGACAAATCAATTTCAAAGATACCATCCTGTGGGACAGCACTAAAATAAACCATGTTATTCCTAGAAACTTGAATTGAATTATCTACGAATTGGTTTAACAAAACCATCCATCGTATAAACAATGAAATGAGATAATCCTTCTAGTAATGGAGGGATCATAAGACAATAGTTTCAAAATAATAACTAACCTGCTAGGAGGATAAATGATAAGATCCAATTGCTTTCCACAGCGGCACGCTACCATTGTCCACGTACAAGCTTAAAGTGCCTTGGGAGGTGGGGGCTTTAGTTTTTCCTACTTCCTTCCCCTTAGCCCGAGTAGTGTCTACAAATGTGATGCCACAACCGTATCATACACTCAAAGATTTATTAGGAAATTAAAGAGTTTTATTGTAAGATACCTAATACCCTAGCTTCTTGAGAAAGCTTCTTTCTTTACGCAACTCGGCTAAAACTAAGACAATTCCTCTTCCCAAAGACATGGTCTTAAACGCATTGATGACAGATAGAGTCCTTAGTTAGGCCTCTTACCCTCCTTAGGTTGAGGAGGAATCTTGCTTGGGAGCATAAGTGAGCTTATGTTTTCCTTTCCCTTTGATTTGACCCCTAGCAAGCCGATTGGGATTGCAGGATTCCTTAGCTGTATTGTATCCTTTCTAAGGACTATTCCTACACTATTTCATGAAGTGCAGGTGGTGTTGTTTTGGGCAGAGTTTGCTCATGTACTTAGCATAAGCAGCAACTCATTAACTGTCTTCCTCATGCTGTGCATATTGTAATTCTGCACAAAACCATCAAATTCCTTACGCAGTGAGATCAAAATGAGACCTCACTCCCAAGGCCAGTTGTTCACGGGGGGCCCTAATGCCTCTAGATTCTTATTTTCAAATGTAAGACGAAAAACTGCCCTTCTTCTTGCTTGCAAGAATGGAATTCTTGCATAGTCTAAAGAAGCTCCTGCTCTGCTTGTTGAGCAAACAAAGTTTTTAACTCCGGCAACTTCTCATAAGCACCAAGGTTCTCTAGATTTCTTTAGATTTCTAATTCCATGGTCATAGAACATGAGTCTAGCAATCTTTTTTATCCTTAAACCCATGCACATGAGCTAGCAAGAGCTTTTTGGAGCAACTTGCAGACCACTTGGAGCTGGGACAGGGAGTAAGCAGAATAAGGGGCACTAGATAATTTCAAATTATCCGTTCACTGAAATAAAATTCCTAAGTTGTCTGTACCAATCAATAAAGTTGGGTCTAGTCAGTTTTTGTTTCTCGAAGAAACCCCTAAAGACCGAATTGTTAACGACCGAGGTAGTCATCTACAATAAGAAAAAGTTCAAATAATTAGTATTGTCGATAATTATATTCTTAAAAGAATTAACTACCCAATTAATTACTAATAAGACTAAGATCCAACTTGACCTCCCACTTATTACTGAAGGTCTGACCAACATGTAAACAAGTGGGGCAAGAGGTAAGCGACGAGCGTTAATTGCATGGAATGCAACTCTTAGCTTTATGAGACTGATGACATTAGTAACTCTTATAGTAATGTCAAAAGCATATTTGGTCTCATCTTATGCCTCGGGTTTGAGGTCTGATCAGGTAACTCGAGTTAAGTCCACCAAAAAAGAACGTGTGAAAATTAACATAGATCTGACCTACGAAATAATTTGCCATGGGTTGGAAAGGCCCTTAGATCTGACAAGAGAAGTCAATCCAAATGTACGTGTTCTTAATTTGGTTGGCATAGACTTAAAATTAAATGTGACAAAATCGTGTACAAGAAGCATGCAAAACAACTTGTAGCACAAAGTTAAGAAAACATTTTGTTAACCGCATTTGGTAAGCCATCATTTTTTCAAATGTTACTCGTAGCCCATTTTGACGCACGAAGAAGCGGAGAAACAGGTCAGCGCGAAGCGTATTAAAAACCTGACTTCATTTGGGGAATCTTACTTCAACCCGCCTTAAACTTTTCTTTTAGTTTGTCCATAATGGGTGAGCCGTACTTCCAATTGACTAATGATGTTATGTATGTTAAGAAACCCCTTTTGTTAACATTTATTTTATTGATGCCAATATGGTGGGATTACAAATTGATCAAACCCTATATTGTACTCCTACTTAGTCCGAAGACAAGTAATTCCAATAATTTCCTCATATGCCTAAGCATGTAGTGGGGCGGGAGAAAACTAAAGATCAATTCAACCTCATATCGCGCATGTAAAACTAAAGTTTCACAAGAAATCAAATTTCATAGTTTAATGTCCGTATTAATTTGTCCAAAAAACTCCGGTTTCGCAAATAACACATAACTGGTCACAAGGAATAAAATTATGTGTGTAATATTAGACATGTTCAATCCAAATTACTCTATAAGTATTAGTCCGGTTTTAAGAGTTTCATAAAATCTATATTTTGCAAATATTGACTAGACACAAGGCATATCACATATAAGCAATTAAAACAGACTAAAAATTGGATTAAAAATTGAGGAATAAACTCTTATAATGAAAGCAGTAAATCACATAATACCTCGAGTTCTCAAAAGAGTCTTCCTCAATTGGAGAACCATAAGACTCTCACTAGGTTTTCTGCTAAAGTGCCTAGATCGCCACATACATCATATAACATGATTGCGTGAGTCTTACAGCCGAGATAAAACAAGAATATAATCATCATTGCAACTTAATTAACATTTAATTTATGATCTATTCTTCTTTTTATCAATATAACATTATAGTTGATTCTAGGTTGTTTATTCATTATTTATGGCAAGGATTGCATGTCGTTGCCATAATTTTTAATAAAAACAATAAATAAACCAATTTCATGCAGTCCTAGCGTGTTTTAAATTGTATGTAATACATAAATACTAAACAAGTTGACTCGTGATGCCACTGTTGGAATTTAACAATCAAGTTAACCAATTTAACTCTAACGAGTACGCAGCGGATAGATCGAGTCTAGTACAAATAATTAACATACATATTCACACAATAAGGGACATGAAAAATAAATAGGAACATACCCTCGTAGTCACCAGCAAATCAAATAAACCAAGTGTATGAAACAAGTGACTAAATTGTCACCTCTACGAGTGCTCACACTAACACGTAAACAAGCACGCCCGGATGCTAGTCCAAACCTCACGTATATCCAATACAACAATTGTATCCAAAACCCACTGAAAATCGATCACCGAAACCCTCACAAGAAACAGAACCGAATTACAGAAAAGTAGTGTAGGGTTTCAACCGAATTCGGTCAGAAGAACCGAATAAGCCCTAAACTAAACCCTAGATCGAATCTGTCAATTCCCACTCCTTGGGAACTGGTAAACCAACACAATAAACCTCCTGGAACTTCCTTGGATCAAACCACAAATCGAAACCCTTTAAATAGGTTAACCGAAAATGAACAAGAGGTTTAATGGTGAACCGAAAATAAAATAAAACCTTTTTGGGGTTTTGATTCTCTCGGCAGATTATAAAGATGAAGGAACAAGTGTATTGTGTTTATGGTTGTTTTCAAGTCGCCGGTTATAAGCTAGGGGTGTATGCTTTTATAGCATTCAACCTCTACTTGTGATAAGGTTAAAAGACTAAGGTTTTAGCCTTATCACAAACCTCCCAACTCTTATCAACACATTCTCCTCTTTATCTCTTCATACATCGAACATAGACACCCTCTTAGATCCTTCTAGTATAACCGGCTTCACAAGGTTTATACAAGGTTCTTGTCTAGTTGATATTGTGTCCGAATGGTTTACATAGAAACATAACGTGAAGTAACAACGCACTCTAAATGTTTTCCGTGTGTTTTTTCGTGTGTGCGCCCCAAATAGGCTCACACACCTCTAGTTTGTGATCAGAGCTAGACCAACCAACCATAAAACCAACATTTTGTGCTATTTGAATAACTGCCTTCAAGTTAAAGAAGAACGTGTACAATGTTCAGATCATTCTTAACTAAATGAGTAACGGATTAACTTTTCACTTACTTTAAAAGTGTGTTCTTGATCCACTTAAATTAATGATGTTCTGCGGGAAAAAAAAGCATTAATCAAAACGTCATGTTTTTTTGATGAGGTGCACCGTACACAAACTTATGTGCGGTCTGGTAGTATATTTGTCCCGAACTCATGATGGTTGCACTACGTTCGTTGTTATGTCGCAATTGAATGAGTTGTAACGTCGAGTGAGGGACAAAGTTAGTCACTCTATCTATTTGATAGTTTTATGGAAATTTAAGAGGCAACCATTAGGTCTTGAATATCAAGTGTCGCCAATCCAAATATTAATTATGTAAGAACATAATAGGCCAAATTATATGATCCAATGCATACTCGTAAGTTATTTTGAATTACCAACATAAGTTTATTCCCCAAAAGGGCAAAATAAAATGCAAATGCATTAGGGGTTTGGATGGTAATCGAACTACAATCTTTTAAATTCTATATACAGACATAAACGATTATCTTTTCTAACTTTCAAAATAGCTTAGCCCAAACTTTTTATCAAAAATTACTCACAGATTTTGTGCATTTATTAAGATTTCATGTGTTTTTTTTTTCTGTTTCTAAAGGAAATATTTTTTTCTAAGGTATAGTGTTCACCTTTTAAGATTGAATGCACTTTCCAGTTACGATGTCGGAGTTTGTTTTTTGTTGTAGGTGAAGGGACCGGGGTTAGTTACTACACTACAATCTAATTTCGTTTGTTTTAAATTCATAAGAGGCTCGTTAGAGTTTAGATATGGACAGCGGGGCGGGGCAGAACGAATACGATTCTAAGTCAAACGGCTTATCAGGTTGGTTTGACCCAAACACGATGACTCGATTTTGTTATCGGGTCGAGGTATTTACTTTATCAGGTTATTAGGTCAACCCGATAAGACCCGAAAAAGTGATATACGGTTTTCAACAAAGTTTGAAAGCTAATAACCATAGATTTGCATGGAAGATTTGGTCACTTATTCGACCGAGTCGTTACCTTCGTTGGGCACAAAAAATCACCCTAACGGTCTACAAAATGTGACTGTCTGGTCATTCTATAAATAAAAAAGAGCTTAAAATTTTAAATACACTTACCTTATAAATATCTCGAACATGTTTTCATTTTTATACACACTTTCAAACTAAATATTTATTTATATACTTAAATAAATAAACATTTTACGTCGGTTATTCCATTCATTTGAAATTTCATTCCATCTTACCATATATCGTGTTTAGATTTCAAGTATATGAATATGATGGTGTATAAGCAAAAATAAATAAATATTAATTGTAGCTTTATTATGAGTCTTAAAGCATAAACTTCAAAAATTCAAAAGTGACTAATAAAGTGGGACAGAAATAGTACATAAAAAACGAATGTGATGAACCCTTGTAGATTTAAAAATTAGGTCCAGTGCGTTTTGGTTAAAAGGTCGGACCATTCTCCCCACAAAACATTATTACTCTTATATACAATTCACAAATGGTCGGTGGCACTGTAGTAGCTACAGTGCTTGCTACAGTGCTACAGTACCGGCCCAAAAATTTACCCCAAAATCCGGCTCAAAGTAAAAAAAAAAATTAACAAAACGGACCCTCAACTTTCAATTGTTTACGACTTTTTTACATAATTTAAAAAAAAATAAAATAAAAAAGGCCCCTCAAATTTCTTTTATTCACCCCCCGCCGCAACGCGCGGGTTAAATTCCAACTCGTTACTTTATAATGCAGGCATGTAACTTTTGGACCATTAGAATATAATAATTACTATATTGCAGTCGTTTCTAGACAACCAGGCCACTATATATATGTTTTAATTTAGACACAAGTCGTTTTACGTTTTCTCTACTAACCAAACTTATCTAAAGCAACCAAACATCCGTTACTATATGTCCCTATATATAGAGCTTAAGGTATAGGCTAAAGATGGGCTAAGCCCTACATACATAAATCATAAATGGCCTAAATGACTTACTAAGTTGTAGGGGTGTTGATTGGTTCGATTATCGGGTTGTTCGGTTAAGTTAGTTTGGTTAAAATATTATTTCAAGGTGTTTTTTTATATTAGGATAAAAATTTAGTGGTATTTATATATAAATAAATGTATATTTATATGAATTCGGTTTATTGTCAAACCCATATCCAACCCGAGAACCGAATTAGTAGTTCAGTTCGGTTATTCCTTTATTCATCCCTGCTTACACCCAAGACGCCCCACCCGATTTCATCATTTAACTTAAATTTGTTTTTATATATTGTAAAAATATTATAATCTTATTAAGCCATTGTAGGAAATAAGTTTAGTACGTAGTAAATAAGAAAATCATATGTCAAAACAAACACCCACTTCTCTTTTTCTGATTCAATGGCATTTCATTTTTTGCTTTTTGCTTCTTCACCTCAAAAGAAGAATACTACCCGTTTGTGAATTTTTTTACAAAATTAATAACAAAGTTTGTATTACGATTTTCTCGTTTAGTTGTTTATAATTTTTTGTACAGGTTTCGGATGATATAATTTTTTGGTTTGTTTTGAAAAGGGATCTCGTTTAGTTGTTTATGTTTTGTTATTACGATTTTCTGCAAACGCATAATTATTGGTTTGGATTGCTT
>BQNB010001737.1:7781-26160 GCA_026074375.1 Tanacetum coccineum
GATTTGATGAACAGAGTTTATAGGCCTTATCTTGATAAGTTTGTGATAGTGTTTATAGATGATATCTTAATGACTCGAGAGGAGAATATAGAACACCTAAGGTAGGTCTTGGAACTGCTCAGGAAGGAGAAACTGTATGCTAAGTTTTCTAAGTGTTAATTCAAGCTAAGAGAAGTGCAGTTTCTTGGGCATGTGATAAATGGTAATGGGATTCAAGTAGACCCTAGTAAGATTGAAGCTGTTAAGAATTGGAAAGCCCCTAGAACTTCGTCTGAGGTTCGTTCGTTCATAGGATTGGCTGGATATTACTGTAGGTTCATTGAGAACTTTTCTAAGATAGCTAAGCCTCTTACTATCTTGACTCAGAAGGTAAGAATTTCAATTGGGGTGAGGAACAGGAATTGGCATTTCAAACCTTAAAGGATAAGTTGTGTAATGCGCCTGTTCTAGCTCTCCTCTATGGACCAGAAGACTTTGTGTTTATTGTGATGCGTCCGTGATAGGACTAGGCTGTGTGTTAATGCAAGGAGTTAAGTTGATAACCTATCGTTAGGGCAGTGAAAATTCATGTGAAGAATTATACATATAACCCATAAAAATACCCATGATTTGGAGTTAGGTGCGGTTGTAGTTTTGCACTTAAGATATAGAGACATTATTTATATGGGAAAAGAGTGTCATATGTCGGAATATAGGGAGTCTTCGCATATCTTTTGTAGAGAGAGTTAATATGCGGCAGCGTTGCGGATAGAGTTATTTAGTGAATATGATTGTGAAATTCGCTACCACTCTGGTAAGGGGGGCGAATGTGGTGGCTGATGCCCTAAGTAGGAAGGAAAGAGTAAAGCCTAAGAGAGTTAAAGCTATGAATATGATCCTTCAGTCGAGTATTAAGAATAAGATACTGACAGCTCAGAATGAGGCTGGGGATGAGTCTATAGGCTTGCAGAGAGGTTTAGATGAGATGATAAAGCCGAGAAGTGATGGAACTTTGTATTACTTGGATCGAATATAAGTACCCTTGAAGGGTGAGGTAAGAACCCTGATAATGGATGAAGCCCATAAGTCGAAGTACTCTGTACACCCAGGAGCTGATAAGATGTATTATGATTTGAGAGATAGGTATTGGTGGCCTGGAATGAAAAAGGATATAGCTGAGTATGTTGGTAAGTGTTTGACTTGTTTGAAGGTTAAGGCTGAGCATCAAAGGCCATTTGGCTTGCTTCAGCAACCTGAGATTCCTGTGTGGAAATGGGAAGGGATAGCTATGGATTTTGTGACTAAGTTGCCTAGGACTAGTAGTGGGCATGACACAATCTGGGTCATTGTGGACCGATTGACCAAGTCTGCTCATTTTTTACCTATGCGTGAGGATTATAAGATGGAAAGGTTGGCTAGATTGTATTTAAATGAGATAGTTGCTAGACAAGGTGTACCGATCTCGATTATATCTGATCGTGATAGTCGTTTCACATCAAGGTTTTGGCAGTCAATGCAAGAGGCATTAGGGGATCGTTTGACATGTGTACGCTTATCACCCTCAGACACGATGAGTCAGAGTGAGCGTACTATTCAGACCTTTGGAAGAATGCATTATAGAGCGTGCGTCTTGGACTTCGAAGGAAGTTGGGATGTTTATCTTCCGTTGATTGAGTTTTCGTATAACAATAGTTATCATTATAGTGTGAGATGTGCTCCGTTTGAGGCATTGTATGATAGAAAGTGTCGTTCGTCAATTTTGTGGGCGGAGGTTGGAGAAGGTCAGTTGATAGGACCTGATGTTTAGTGCAGAGACTATAAGAATATCTGGAATTAAGGATAGACTTAAGGTCTGCGCGTAAATCGTCAGAAAAGTTACGTGATAAGAGGATGAAGCTCTAGGTTTAGTGTATCTTGGTGACTATGTCTTGCTCAAAGGTGTCGCATTGGAAAGGTGTTGTACGCCTTGGGAAGGAAAAGGGAAGTTACGCACCTAGATTTGTTGGACCTTTTAAGATATTGAAAAGGTAGGCCCTGGGCTTATCGGTTAGATTTGCCTCGAGGAATTGAATGGTGTCATGACCCGCTTCCCGTGTCGAGCCTTAAAAAGTGTTTGGCTGATCCCAACATGCAAGTTGACCTTGGATTGAGATTCGAGTTTGATGCTATAATTGTATTTTGTGGAAGAGCCTTGTGGAATTTTGGAAGAGTGGTTTAAGAAGTTAAAGTGTAGTAGGATGCCATGTCCAAGGGTTTGGGGGGAATTCGAAACGTGGCCAGAATTCACAGAGGAACGTGAGATCAGAGAAAATTGAAGTACCCAATTTGTTTAGTGATGTTTAGTTAGTTGAATTTTCGGGGACGAATTATTTTATAGGGGGGTAGAATGTAATCTTACCTTTTGTGCTTCTGAACTATTTGATTTAAGTCCTTTGACTATTTGACTCATTCGATTTTGTATCCGTGTTGAAGGTGATGATTTTATGAGAATTGTGGATGAATTGTGGTTTATTGTGATTTAATAATCCGTTTGAAAGAGATTATTGAGTTATTGTATTTTTGGGTGGTTAGACCCGTGAATTTTGGTGAAAAACGAAGTCTGACGCGTCGATATGGTCCATGAAGTTTTGAAAGGGTTTAAAATGAAAATATGTCGTGTGAATACTCTAGGTTAATGGAAAAGTATTTTTAAGGTGAATAAAAATGCTAATTAACTTTGGGGTAAATTTTACGGTTGAGTTTTACGAGCTTTTAAGTGATCCCGACACGAAAAGAAAGACCCGAACCTTCCTAGGATCCTTTGGCCGGTCGAACCCTCCCTTGGAGACAAGGAGGCTTATTTTTAGGGCTTGTGTCTTTTGGAGAAGGACTATAGATATTCCATTCAAGCATTATTCACACACACACACAAAAATCAAAATTTTCATCTCTCTTTTCTCTCCCTCTTGGCGTCCGAGCTAAGCAAACACACACACACTTTATATTTTTGAACTTTGATCAAGAAAACATGAAGACATAAATATTTGGGGTTGATTCTAGTGTTCGGGTATCCATTTAAACAACGTTTGGGTTGTCCGGTTCGTGTCGAAATCTACAAATTTGAAGATTTTCTTGTAAGTTTTCAAATTTAAATTTCGTTTGTCCTTTTGGGTTTATTTTGATGCATAGATGTTAGTTGTACAAGTTGATCGTTGTGAAAATCGATTTTTGGAAACAAAACGGATGAAAAAAGGGGTGTTTGGTTCGTGGGATATAAAAAGAAAGAAGAGGGATTTTGTAGTTTTGATATTGTGGTCGTGATGGTTGAATAATATATGTTGCTAGATGGCTTATTTTTTATAATAGCTTGTATAGCTTATTGCGGGCTTATTTTTAAGCATTTATTGGCTTATTTTGAGCTTATGGCTCACGGCTTGAAGTAAAATCACAAGGGATGTGATTTTGATTATTTACTTTGATTTGCGTATATTCGTGGACTATTTTTTTAGGATTATGGTGCGTATTCAAATGCGTTACGTATGCTTATTAGCTATTTACAAGCTTAATATATGTATTTTTGAGCTATTGGACTCACGACACAATAAGTCTATTTAAGCCGTGGCTTAATGGAAGGGTTTATTGTGGTCCGAATTATTTTCTACTTATAAGTATATACTTATATATGAAAATAGACCATGGTTTTGGCTTGAATCGTATTTCGGAACTTATAAATGTCTTAATGGACCCTTGTTGGGCCTTAAAGCACAATAAGCGATATTTAATTGTTACAAGAGTATTGACGGACTTTTAAAAGTGAAAATGCGTTTACGAAGTGATATTGAGCGATATTTTGGGAAAAACGTTTTAGTAAACGTCAAAGTTTGAGATTTTGGAATTTTGTCGAAAAGTGTCGAATTTATGAAAAGTGTTGAAAATAAGGTTTGAAACCTTTGGAAACGTTGTATGTGGGGGCGTACGGGTCGTGTCTAATTTCGTAAAAGTTTATACTTAGAAACTTTCCTAAAAACATAATTCTTGATTTTAAATAATAAAATACTATTTGATTATTTTATTTATTTAATAATTTCACTAAAAGACGAAAAATATAATTTTTCTCGAAACTTCTCTAATGTGTTTATTATGAGTAAACGTTTCATTTTCAACCGTATTATGATTATTTTGGAGTGACTAAGGTTTACGAAATGAACTTGTCGGATATATTTATAATATTAATTTTAAATATATTACTTATAGTACTTATCCTATTTTCTCTAAATAGTATAAGTATCTATTATCGAGGAGTGAGATTGATATGATTGTGGTAATATGTCATCAACCATCACACCACTAAATTGTTTTGGGTAATTGTACAACGCGTCTAAAATACTATGCATCAAACGTGAAGATTGTTTTGAATTGATGATTAAATTGGGACATTAACTGGACTAGGCCGTGTGCAGGGTGTCAATTGCATTTGCTTGTGTGATTGAGATTTGGTTGCTAAAGACTTGCTTGAGGTGAGTTCTCGTAGCCCCATTTTTACTGTCTTTTTCCGCTGGGGGAAAATGATACTCAAATGTATTTTGAAATGTTTTGAATTGAACTGTGCGAAATGTGGTTTTGTTTTTGGGACAAGATATGTGCTTATGACTGCTATGTGAATATTATGTGCTGTTTGATTGTTTGGAGTGGATGGGTACGCCTACCCAGTATTTGTGTGATTATTGTGTCACACCCCGCCAAGGCGGAAACGCGAGGCGCGACGAGAAAGGGAATCATCACAACACATTGGCGTCTATATAAAGAAACTAAAACATGCATAAAATACAAGGTATAGACACGTAGTGTCATGAAAATACCTAAACACATCAACAAAATCCAAAAGGCATCTGACATTGAAATGAAGGCAGTTCATGCCAGCGTCATGACATGCAAATATTCTAAACAAGTGAAAATACAAAGAAATTTACTTAAAATTGGCTAATATGGAGGCCCTGTAAAAGATGGGCTTTGTGCAATTGCCCCTGCTGCACATGCTTATCACCGGCCCTGATCATAATTCATAACGTATATGAACATAAAATACGGAAATGATAATAAAATAAATCTATTCAAAATGATCCAATATAACTGTTTGTTCATAAGATCTCAATTTTAAATAAATTACTGTGATTATAAAAACAAAAAAAAGCAGGAGAAATAAGCTGCTAGCATTCTTGAAACTAAGTGTCACAATTAAGACGGAACGTGTCCCCCGATCCAATGCAACAAACATAGTCATGAAGAGGAATGATGTCCCTAATTCCAGACTCTTGGTACTGTATCCACACAATATCACAAGGAGTTGATCACCTCCAAGGATCTTACCCACAAAGTAGGTGAAGAACTTTGCAACAACATACACATGCAGCACATAACATATAATAGCAACTTAAAGTCCATGAGTAACTTGAAACACATAATCACAGTAATCAAAACATACTTTGCATCATTTCCATCCCAAGAAAACATAGTAAAAATGGGACTATGAAACTCACCTGAATACTCAAACGCAGCTTCCAAATCTCTACACGCAACTATACAAATAAATAAACACGGTTACACGCGACCAAGCTAAAAGCTCTAGTCCATGTAACACACATATGATGGATGTCTAAGGGTTTAGTTAACCATCATGGGTCACCCCGACACCATGCCCAACCTTAACCATCTTACTAACACTTTACACTAACTACTTACAATTAACTCAGAATTGCAGAATTTTAGTGTCTCTTTACGTACCCAAAACCCTTACTTAATGACCTTCATAAATTATACCAAAAATCACCCATGTTCATTTATGAGTATATTAACTACCTTGTGATTCCCAAGTATTACTTACATGTGTAACTACCTCAATTAAAATCAAACTTCCAAACTGTCCTAATTCGGATCTGATTGCACACCAAAATATATCACTCTAACTACCATACTTAGACATGCTTTCAGAGGCTAATTTTTACGGGATTATCCATAGACATATGGAACTTAACTACTGTAAAAGGGCTAAGCTTAATTCCACTTTTAAGTATAGGTTTTACCCTCACAAACATGACCTAAATTTGACCCGTATTTACTGTTCTGACAACTTTTAGTGTAACCAACATTTGAATGACTTCCCGACCTTAAAAACTTTCGAGGCCTGAAAAGTAGACTCTTTTGGCTTATTCCTAGGCTCAAGAAACATATCAAAACACGTTTTTATCATCTAGATATCAGTCGTTGAACATGACCCAAAATTATGCTCAACCATAAATCAAGTTTTAACGCAAATCTAACCTAACCAATAGCATAATCATGACCCTAATCAAGCTCTAATCATTTTATCATCATAATATTATGAATTTTATGAAACCCTAGATCCATCATTAAGTAGTTATCATAAATTGGTAAAAATAATAAACAGGGTGAGGGGAAAGATAACATACCTAACAGATCTTTCTTGAGTTAACACGATCTAACACCTAGGATTTCTGATAAAATTTTTGTCTTCCTTTTCCTTAGGGGATGAGGGTTCGTACGGCACACCAAGGAAGGAGGAAGAAACTATTTCTAGGGTTTTATTATTTATAAACTATTTAATGTAATCCTAATTTTAACTAGACTTATAATTTAACTTAAAATAACAGTTTGCTCTCGATTATTTGCTCAATAAACACACTGCGCGCAACGCAACCCAATGAAGGATTGGTACTGGGTGGATAGACACACACACACACATATAATATATTATATAATATACTAGAATAATATATATATATATAAATATATATATATTATATATAGATATATAAATATAATAATAGAATATATATATAGAAATATATAATATATTATGAAATTATAATTAACGTGTTTACTTCACTACCTTAAGGTTTTTTTATAAAAACTAAGCAATTTGATAAACTTTTTTACTTAAACGCTACTTACTAAACTTTCTAAATATAAACTTTTATTTCACCAACCGCTTTCTAATTTTTAGAAAGTTTGCTACAAACTTTAATATTTCACTCACTTATTTCATTCTAAAATGCAATATTTTCCATATACGCTTAACACATTACACCAAGAATTGACGTAGAAAGCATGCAACATGTCTTTCATTTTCCATTACACCAACTGTGAACAATTGGAATACTTAACACTAAACTCATGATTCACACGACATAACCTAATCATTACCTATATAAGAGACATCATGCACTATGTAAACACTGTCTCAAACATATAAAACACATAGCATGCAAGAAACATACAAGATGGACACTTAGCCATTTCTAAATGTATAAACTAACCTGCTCAAATTAAGGTTGTCACAATGATGTTCTTGTAGAAAATTGTATGCTTAAAAGATTCATGAGTTATTTGTGATTAATAAATTTGTATTTAGTTTACCTTAGATGCTGAAAATTTAAAGTTTATGTTTTCACTAAAATTATACTGGGCGATTTATACCTAGATATAATTGGGCGATTTATACCTAGATATGACTGGGTAATTTATACCTGGATATAACTAGGCGATTTATACCTAGATATAAACTGAGAGATTTATACCTAGACATAACTAGGCGATTTATACTTAAATCTTAACACTAGGCGATTTATACCTTCAATTATCACTATGTGATTTATTTAGGGAAATTTTCCTTAGTATTCTATCTGAGTTGCTTAGTTGACCATGTTTGACCAATAGTTAGTTTGTTGACCTTCCAAGTTGACTTTCTAATCTTTGATCATTGATAACGCTCCAAATATACATTAAATATCCTTAAAAAATATGTGAAATATATATATGTTAACGCATAAAATATTGCAAAGTTTGGTTGTTTGTTGTGTAATAATTATTTTAGGACCAAGAATGACAAAAAGGACTAAATGTGCAAAGATATTCTGTTAAATGCACTAACGGTTATTAAAAGAAGAATCTAGAAGAGAATCCAGTAAAGAATTAATAAACAAGGCCAAAGTGCGGCGTAGAGGGTTAAATGCAATTGAATTAAATGACCAAGTACGGCGCATAATTTTGTTTGTGCGGCGCACTTTACCTTCAGTTACTCAAAAATCATAATGATTGCCATTATTGGGCAACCCTTGATTTCCTTTTTCCTACAAACTGATGCACCATCCTCACCTATAAATAGGCCATGAAATTCAGGGCTAAGAGCATCTAAAATCATTCAATTATCATCATAATTCACTACATCTTTAATCAAGAGAAGTATAGGAAAGTTAAGAAGTAGATTTAGTAGAATTGTTGGAGTATCATCTTGATCTTCATCATTCTGGGTTACAATCATCAAGAAAATATACTTTTTTGATCTTGGAAATCTCTGAATAGAAGTTGTTAGTTGAATTTCTGGGTTGTTATAATCATTGTTCGAAGGAAACTCTTGAAAATCAATATAATTTGCTATTGGAATCGGTATAAACATGTTTCTCTCCTTGAATATTATGTTTTCTGAATCTAACATGCTTGTTATGTGTTTTATTGCTATGAATATGGAGTAATTTATTTATGTTTATTTGGGATTTATGGAGTAATATGGATTAATTCGGGATGACTAATGTTTTTTTGGTTAATAATAAATATGAACTTGATATTTAGATATTTGGATTGTTGATCATCATTTGATCATTCACTAAGTTCGGGAATAGGTCGAAAGGCTCCGACTTGGTGTTTGATTTCTTGTTGTTTGTCTACGACAACTCTGTATTAGCTTTGTGAGAATTAGCTAATAAAATGATCATCGTACCAAATATATAAATATTTAATGCTTAACATCATGTCTAACGAACTTGGTTAAGAAAGTTTATATTTGTCATTTCCAAACGTGAACCAATCTTAAAGTGTTTTTCATAATTAAGATTAAAGGCCGAAAGGATTCTTTATTATGTTAAATAGACAATCTACTGAATAAGCTACCCGTTCATTCCTTTGATTATACTTAATTTCATGAATTTATCATCATCCTAAATTATCCTCCATTACTTTTGTTTCCCGAATAAACATTGCTTTTATAATCTTGAAGTTTTTTATCATTAATCTTTAGACGTGACAGTCTAATAAGATACTCCTTTTCGTAATAACAATCGACCTTTTTTAGAAAACCAATCTCGAGAACGACCTGGTTCTTACCCTTAACCAATACTATAAACAGTTGATACTTTACCAAGTGTTTAATAGAAATTGATAAAACTAAACAATTAATTTAACAGCATTATAACACATCAAATTTTTGCGCCGTTGCAGGATTGAAATCATTCTGAAATTGTCATTATTGTGTTAACAAACAATTTTCGCAATATCTCGTACAATTTCTGGCAACGAATCAATTTACTTCAAACATGCCCGCACAACACCAATTGTACGCCGGTTTTTTCTGAAATTACAGCAAGTAATGTCATACTTATACCAAGTACAGACCTGCACTTCCTGTGTATTTTCACAAACAAAACAATTTTCAAAAAGAGAAGAGGAACATCAATACCAAAACCCCTAAAACCCTATAAACTGTAATTAACAATTTGGAAATGGGGAATTTATTCCTTGTGTTCATAATTGTTGAAATCTTGTATTATCATAATTTGTACATTAAAATAAGAAAAATCAAAAAGAACCATTTAACATCTTATTTGTTTGAAATTCTGAATGCCTACATGTATCTATTGATTGCTAGGAGTTGCTTATTTAACTTTGCCTACCTACAAAATGGAAATAAAAACAGAAACTTTAAAAAACTCAAAAATTATATGATACTTAATATGTTTAAAAACCTGATGCTTGCTATGTTTTACATATATTATAAACATAAGAAATATAAAAATACTAAAATTAAAACTTTAAAAATTTTAAAAACTAAAAATTTTAAAAGTACGACGCACTTATTCCATAGTGCATAGGTTTTTCTGAAAAAATAACAAAGGATTTGAAAAAACTCAGAAAGTAAGCCGCACTTTCTCTAAAGTGCGCCGCACTTACCTTTCTGGAATCAAACAAGATGCTTGTTTCTTCGTTTTTATTCGAAATTTGCTTGAACTAAAAAATGTTATATGTTTGTTGATAATATGTAAATGTAAAAAGCAATTATTATTTATTTTAACTAACCCACTAATGGTTGTTTTAATGTTGACTTATTTTATAAGAGTTATGGATCCAAATTCAAGCATTGGAAAAATTTGCTTAGAAAAAATCATTGTTGAAATCTTGAGTGACAAAATTGAAGGATCTGAAGACTGGGAGTCTCCAGAATATCAAGACACTGCTAACAGTAGAGGAAAAAAGGAAACAAAAGCTATGGTTTTTTATGCGGCCGTCGTTAGACATCTAACATGAAGTTACTACTTCCTAGGCAAGCACCTAAACGTTTTAGTATGTATATAGCAAAACTCTGGGTGTTTTTTTTTGTTATCGGTCACTCGGGGAATAGTTGGGGAAAAGCTTGATCTGGTCAACACATAATTCTAAGGGTTGAGAGAAGATTATATCTTAAAATTTTTATATATTTAAGGGAAAGCAAGTAAAATCATGTAAAATTAAAAGGTGGTTGGTTTTAAGCTATTAAACTAAATACTAATCTAAACTAATTGTGATAACAAATAAATAAATGATTTGTTTAATTTAAATAATGTATTACTCCTAGATTTCTTCTCCGTAGAGAGTGCTTTGTCACAATTTATGATGATTTGTGTAATTAATTTCCTAAGTCATGAATGAATTACAGAACCCGCCGACTACTTTAGTATCCACGTTTAAGGCAACACAGAATAAGGTAGAATGGAATAATATTAAAGGCCCCTAAGGGTAACTAAGTGCATGTAAAATATATTAATAGTGGATGCAACATATTAGGGGCAAGGTAGTAGATACTGTTTACCCTATGTAACCTTTCAACAAAATCAGTTTCTAAGACATATCACACCGATAAAGACAAAAGTTGGTTCTAAACCTAACATCACATCCATCACAAAGAATCAACACCACTAAGATCTACATTCTAGGTTTCATATAATCATAAATAAACACAATAGGAGGTTTAGCCAAGCATGCTATAGATAAAGCAAGAACACAGATGAATCAAACAACACATAGACATATTGAATGATTAAATAAACCTTACTTGATTGAAACATGAGTTAGAGGAAGTACAATAGGTTTTTAGACTAAAAGCGCCCCTAACAGCTGATTCCTCTTTTATTCTAAAGTTACACACTCAAAAACCCTAAAATATGCGGGTTGTTTTTTTATATAGTAAAAAAAAACATTGTGACGGCGTCGCATTTTAGTCGTGACGCTGTCATGAAAGAGAATATTCTAGATAATGGGACTAGTATATGCTCTCTGAACGCCGTCGTGGAATATGTGAACCTGTCGTCGGGATGCTTCGTACGGCGTCACCTAAAAAACTGTGTCGACGTCTCTAGTTGCTGAGAACATAATCTGAGAAATTGTTGTTGTAGGTCAGTAGTCTTGTCCTTTTCTTCTACACATGACCCAAGCAAGTCACGTGTAATTCTTCCAAATGCCCTCCAAATGAGAAATACCTGAAAAGAAATGATTAAGTACCTATTTTGGGAATAAATGCACGATTTAGGGGGTTAAACGACCCCGAAAAAGTGTATAAAATGACACCTCATCAAATACCCCTACACTTGGGATTTGCTTGTCCTCAAGCAAATAGGCTTTTCTACCTAGACAGTAACAATATGAGGTGTCATTTTACCTACTCTTTAAAAATATTTTACAACACAACCTTCTAGACCTTGCAATTAAAAGCACGAAAAGTATACACTAGCACCTCACATAAGTGTTTGAGATTCTCTCTTTCACTCGGGTGTATAATAAATTATAACATAAGGGGAAAACGGAAAATCAACACTCATTACCTGTCATAGCATATAAATTACCATAGGCTTAGTAAAGGATCAAACCTCCACCGCTAGGTGCAAGCATTATTCATTACTATCTAAGAGGTCTTTTAAAGGGTTGTGGGGTGTAGGTGTAAGATAATATATAATAGAAACAGAAACGGATAGGATACATTTGGGTGGCTTTGGGTGAGTTTGGAGTGAGAGGGTTAGCTAATTATTTACACGAATACACTTTGGTTTGGTTGTTAAGCCAAGACTCGGACGAAGATCTACAAACTCTACACAACTCTACATCAATCTCTTTCTTTTTCTTTTCTCATTTTTTTTAAATAACATAATACATCACATGGGGTTTATAATACGTACCCCTACACTTGAGCTTTTTACATGCTCGATATTTACAATCTAACTAATGACCCCATTTGAGGTGGATCAAAATAACATGGAGATCATTTGACAAACATATGGGGGTATTGACTTAACTTTTCTTCCCTGTTCTTTCGTGAAATAAATACTACCATGAATCCCAATCGTCCCAAAATAGTATTTACAAGGATAAGGACTTAGCAACCGTGTACTTAATAAGTAACTTGGGTTAAACATAATAATGTACTAAAAACGAGTACATACAAGGTAGGCTAAGGCTTTTTTAGGTGTAACGATTGGTTTAAAGGGTGACAATACTCTTCATTAATAATCTGGAATCCACCAGAAAATTACGAGAACCGTGAAAAATGATAGGCTTGGAGGGTTGTACTAGGGTATCCTGCACTAATAATGAGTGCATGGCAAGGGTGTGGGATAGTTATATGATCAGTGTGACCATCATAACAATTACAGGTTTAAAACATGAGTTAATCCTAATGCCTCTTATCAAGCAAATCCTAATACTTACTATGCGATCTCGGGATGCATCACAATAACAAGTTCTAGAATTTAATATGCTACCAGTACACTCATATAATTTAATACCGATCGCAATGCTCCAGAAAAGGCGACAAAGACCACACGTACACATCTGTAATGACGGAATAGACACATGTGACTGCTCACTCCTTAACTCGAGAAAGCTAAAGGTATAAACTATCTTGGGTATCAATAATAGATACATAAATTCCTAAAGATCTAAGGGCGAACCTCACATTTTTGGGGTGGAATTCTGAGGTTTATTATGCTAGTCATATACCCATCATTTTAAGGACAAAGCAAATGGCAAATGAAAGAATAGTTTTTAAGGCTTATTTCCCCCTACACTTAAGTTAAACATTGTCCTCAATGTTCTATAGAAGTACCCGTTGAAACGAATAAAGGGAAAAGAAACTAATACTCCCCTGGTTTGCTCAATAATAAAGAAGAAACATGCAATAACTGGTTAAATCGTCCTCCAAGAATCATCCAATGAAACTTCTTAAGAACTTCCAAGTTTCTTCTCATCAAATATAACTTGTAATCAAAGACAAAGACAACTACACCAAGCATAAAATATGCGATAAACCAATATACAATATGAATTTAGGGTTGACTAGATAAAGCATTAAAGATAGGATGAGGGAATTGTTAAACTCATTAGGTTTTTGCAGGTTTATAATAGAAGTATACATATATTAAATGTTATGCAAGTTTTATTTTCAAAAATAATTAAAATCTTTAAGTTTTCTGGACCTGGGCGTTTGACGCCGTCAGGGTTTACGTGACCCCGTCACAGGTGTCGTAGTGACGACGTCGCGTGTTAATCGTGACGCCGTCTCCACGTTCTGTGAAAACAAAATTTTTGTTTTTGATGAAAAATTTCCAGCACTTGATTCCATAAGTTAATTCATGTACAAATAGCTGCATAAAACCTGAGATTTAACAATTCGCTAATATGACTCGAAACTGACGCGAATTAATCTAAACAAATTATTTAACATGCATGAACTTGGTTAAAAAACCGGATAGATTCCCCTACACTTATTATTTGTAAAATACCTTTGATTGAGATTAAGACGAGGTTAAAAACAATACAAAGCATGATTACAAGATAGAGTTCGAACATGATAGAATAAAATGAAAAGAATAAAACACATGACATTCCTAATTGCGATAAAAGTAAATATTGGGTTGCCTTCCAAAAAGCGCTTGTTTTTGTTTGAGTCACGAGCCTGACTCTACCCTTATTTAATAGATAAAGGGGAAGGTCTCTTTACACTTGAGTTTAAGTGCGGGTGATAGTAACGGTACACACCATGGTGGCGAGAAGGAGCCATATGTTGAAAAAGTGTTTGTTGAATTTTGTGCTCCAATTGGTGTGTTTCTTTAATCCTAACTTTCTCTACTTCTTTTGGCCTAACGGGTAAATTAAGTCCTCTTCTTAGAAAAGAAACTTCCTTAGATTCTAATTTCCAATCATCTTCTATCATCCCCAATTTTGAAAAATCAACACCAAAGGATCCACTATGTCCTAATAAACCTGGTTTAAATCCATAATATTTCTTAGGATCATCGATGCATAGGCGATAATAGCAATACAAATCCCTAAGGTGGAAAGATGCCACAAGAGATGAAGGTGGTGTGTGAGTGGTCAAATTATCTAATACCTTCATCCTAAAACTATCAGGACTTTGTGGTTTCATGGGTGGTTTGAGGCCTCTTTCAGTTCCTAGACTTGTATCTAAGGGTGGACAATTAGGTAAGGGTTGTGGTTAAGGCTTCGGTTTATCAAAACTTAGAACTTCCCTAGAACTAAGAGGAATGTCATGATTACAAGTATTCAAGCCTAAATCCTCTAATTGTGTTTCGCCCAAAAGGTTCTACCGCTATCAGGGTTCCTAAAGTCTCTTCTACTTCTTTCGAGCAAGTCACGAGCGGCGTGTATTCCTCAAATAATGGGAGGACTTGTGGGGTACTTTGTGGGTCTGAATTTTCCATCTTATCCCATGTTATACCTCTATGCATCTCAACCCAAGCATTCTTATTTCTAAATAATCTTTTTGCTTGAGCCTTCAAATTTGCTACTTCTTGTTCAGAAATAGGTTCATCTCAACCCACTTAATTCCCTAAGGTTCCCGTCTGCTGCAAAGTTAAGGTCTATTCGGGTATAGTCGCCGACATGATCATAAAAGAATTGAGTAAGGGACCATAAATCGAGGCTATGATAAGGGACTCTTTTGATTAAGTTTTTGAAATGAGTCCACACATCATAGATAGGTTCATCTTGATGTTGTTGGAACACCAAGGTATATCTTTGGAATGGGAAGGTTGTGTTTCGTGGGGGTTTTTGAAAGGGTGTGGTTGGTGGTCTTTCATACATCATGATGGTGAACGAAAGAGTGATTTACAAAACAAAGGGCACAAAGAAAAGATAGACTACGAGAAAGCTAATATGCGGAATTAAATCTTACTTGAAAGGATTCAAGCAAGTAGAACTAAGCTAAACTATGATCAGAACCTAACTATTTCCTAGGCGGCGATGCCAAAAACTTGATGCGATCGTCGTAGGACTTCTACACGAAGTTTTATAACTCCCTAGGCAGAGCACCTAATCGTTGTAGTAGTAGTATAGGCAAGACTAGGGGGTTGTTATCGTTCACTCAAGGAATAAGTTGGGAAGGCTTGATCACGGTCTAACAAAATTCTAAGGGTTGAGAGAATATTATTTTTGTGTTTTTATGTTTATAGGAAAGCAGGTAAAATCATATATTTGAAAGGAGGTTTGGTTTTAGCTATTAAACTAAATATAATCTAAACTAGTGGTGATAACAATAAGATAAAAGACTGTGTTTATTTAATCATGTATTACTCCCTAGATTGCTTCTCCTAGTGTTATTGCTTTGTCACACTTGTTATGATCTATGTAATTATTTCCTAAGTCATGAACGAATTACACGAACTCACTGTCTATTTAATATTCTGTTAGAGCAACACACAAGTAAGGTAGTATGAAGACTATTACAAGGCCCTTAAGAGTATATTAAATGCATGTGAAATATATTAAGAGTGGATCAACCACATTAGGGGGAAGGTAGTATGAAGACTATTACCTGATGGTATCCTTTCTACACAATCATGTTTCCCTAAACATATTAACAACGATACATACAAAACCTAGTTTTCTAAAGCCTAACATGGATATCTATCACAAGAAGCAACATCACTAAGATCTACATTCTAGGTTTCATACAATCATAAATGAACACAATAGGAAGTTTAGCCAAGCATGTTAAAGATACATCAAGAATAATAATGAATCAAACAACAAGACATATTGAATGATTAAGATAATCTTACTTAATTAAAACATGAATTGAAGGAGTTACAATAGGGGTTTGAAGCCCTAAAATCGCCCTAATAAGCTGCCAAACGAACTAGGGTTCGTCTCCCTTTTTTACTCTAAAGTTACACACACCTAAAACACTAAAAACAGATTTGTATATATATATATATAAATCATTGCGACAGCGTCGCGTTTTAATCATGATGCTGTCGTGAAAGAGAATATTCTAGATCTTTGGCTGGGTCGTGCGAGCTGACGCCATTGTGAAATGAGTTGTGATGGCGTCACATGTATTTTATGACGCCGTCTCCAGGCGCTGAGAACATAATCTTAAGAGATGTTGGTGTAGGTCCGTAGTCTCGTCCGTTTCTTCTCCAAATGGGCCCTAGTCACGTGCATTTCCTCCAAATGCTAAATACCTGAAAAGGAACGATTAAGTACCTATTTTGGGCATAAATGCACGATTTAGGAGGTTAAATGACCCCGAAAAAGTATATAAAATGACACCTCATCATATACCCCTACACTTGGGATTTGCTTGTCCTCAAGTAAATAGCTTTTCTACCTAGACAATAGCAATATGAGGGTCATTTAACCTACTCTTTAAAAGTATTTTATAATACAACCTTCTAGACCTCGTAATTAAAAGCACGAAAAGTATATACTAGCACCTCACATAAGTGTTTGGGATTCTCTCTTTCACTCGGATGTATAATAAATTATAACATAAGGGGGAAACAGAAAATCAACACTCATTACCTGTCATAGCATATAAATTACCATAGGCTTGGTAAATGATTAAACCTCCACCGCTAGGCGCAAGCATTATTGATTACTATCTAAGAGGTCTTTTTAAAGGGTTGTGGGGTGTAGGTGTAAGATAACATATAATGGAAACAAAAACAGATAAGATGCATTTGGGTGGCTTTGGGTGAATTTGGAGTGGAAGAGTTAGCTAATTATTTACACGAATACACGTTGGTTTGGTTGCTAAGCCAAGACTCGGACGAAGATATACAAACTCTACACAACTCTACATCAATCTCTTTCTTTTTCTTTTCTATTTTTTAAGAATAACATAATACATCACAACATGGGGTTTACGTACCCCTACACTTGAGGTTTTTACATACTCTATTATTTAGAATCTAACTAATGACCTAATTTGAGGTGGATCAAAATAACATGGAGATTATCTAACAAATGTATGGGGGTATTGACTTAACTTTTTCTTCCTCATTCTTCTACAAAATAAATACTACCATGAATCCCAATCGTCCCAAAACAATATTTACAAGGATAAGGACTTAGCAACCGTTTACTCAAATAATTAACTTGGGTTAAACACAATAATGTACTAAAAGCGAGTACATACAAGGTAGGCTAAGGCGATTTGGTGTAACGATTGGTTTAAGGGTTAATAATGCTCTTCATTAATAGTTCGACTTAATCAGAAAATTACGAGAACCATGAAAAAGGATAGGCTCAGATGGTTGTACTAAGGGTATCTTGCACTAAAGGTGAGTGCATGGTAAGGGTGTAGGATTGTTACATGATTGGTGTGACCATAATAACAATTACAGGTTTAAAACATGGGTTAATCCTAATGCCTCTTATCAAGAAAATCCTAATACTCACTATCCGATCTCGGGATGCATCACAAAAACAAGTTCTAGAATTTAATATACTACCGATACACTTATATAATTTAATACTGATCTCAATGCTCTAGAAAAGGCAACAAAGACCACACGTACACATCCATAACGACGGAATAGATACATATGACCGCTCACTCCTTAACTCGAGAAAGCTAAAGGTATAAACTATCTTGGGTATCAATAATGGATACCCAAATTCCTATAGATCTAAAGGCGAACCTCACATTTTTGGGGTGGAATTCTGAGGGTTTTTGTGCTAGTCATACACATTCCTATCCATGAAGCGCTGTTAATACTCGGTTTTCGTTGGTATGTGTCATAATTTTTTTTAAATTTAGGTCAAAATTACCTTTTTATGCTATGTTTCGATATATTACCCATAATTTTAATGACAAAGCAAATGACAAATGAAAGAATAGTTTCTAAGGCTTATTTTCCCCCTACACTTAAGTTGAACATTGTCCCTAATGTTCTGTAAAAGTAACCATAAAAACAAATAAAGGGAAAAGGAAACAAGTAAAAGAAACTAGTACTCCCCTAGTTTGCTCAATAATGGAGAAGAAACATGCGATAACTGGTTAAATCGTCCTCCAAGAATC
>BQNB010001737.1:26260-108095 GCA_026074375.1 Tanacetum coccineum
AAAAAGTTCTTATGTAAACGTAATCGTACGTTTTAAGATTTTCAATTAAGTTAACCGATGTTTGTAAAGCATTTTACAACAATTATTATGTTACCTCTAGCTGATAATTATAAAATATAAAGTAATATTTTATAGCTTATATTTCGTTTCCTCGATGGTTCGTGACTGAAACAGTCGTCTAATTGTAAACGTATAATCTTCGTTCGTTATCAAGTTATTGCATAGTTATATTTTAATATATTTCTAAAATATAAGTTAGCCTCTTTATCGGTTTCCAAAATGATAGTAGTTTTAGTGACACATTAATAAATATAGAAATTCCTATAAATTCGTTATGACCTTTTCGTTTATAAAACGATTTCCATTTTCGCAAAACTCGACGTTTTTCCTTATTCAATATATGTATTGCAATTATTTGCGTTTCCAGTATCTCACACGTCTGCGTGTTCTAAATATAATATTTATACGTTATTATATCTAAATTAAACCAATTAGTAAACACTATATTTATTTAACCAATTTAAACCACCATTTATGTCCGGTTTTAATATTTTTAAAACCTTAAGTTATACCTATTTGTCGTCTCATATACACCAAACGCTCCCTAATTGTTGGCTGCCACAAACCTAACGCACCCTAATCTGGTACACAGTCAACCAAACGCTCCTCTTTGGACCGTCTTAAGCCAAACAGCCCCCTTGTTGTGACATATAGACCAAACACAGCCTCGTGCGGTTCCTACTAAACCAAACGTACCCACTCATGTCTCTACTAAGCCAAACGCACCCTGTTGCGTTTTATAAATACTCAAACGCGCCCCTTTATTGTATTTCAGCCAACCAAACGCTACCCTAATCTGATGAAACTACCAAACGCCCCTAATCTGTTATAAACAATAAAACAAACACCCCTATTGCTGTTTCAATAAACAACCGCACCCTTGCTGGTGGTTTATAATACCACCCACTACCTGATGCTAACCCGCAACCAGGCGCACCCTTTTTGTGTTATCCAAAACCAAACGCACCCTGTTCGGCGCAAACCATGAGCCCAACGCATCCATTTGGCTGAACCCGGTCTACACGCACCCTCTCGGTGAAACAAAACCAAACAATACGCACCCTTGATGCTTACAACTAATCCGACACCCCCCTCCCTTTGCTGTGTACGACTGCCAAACGCACCCGTTTGGTTGTTAAACCCAACGCATCCTTTGTGGTGTAAGAAAACCAAACGAACACCCCGTGGTGGTGTTATAAACCCAAACAAACGCACCCTTGGTGCTTATGAATAAATCCAGACGCACACTCCTGCTGCTATACCACCGAACGCACCCTTGTGTGGTGCTATCGACACACCACGCACCCTCGTGGTGGTGGTGATGACGGTATGGTGATGATGATGATGAAACGATGATGATGATGACGGTGAGGATGGTGGTGGAGTGACGGCGATGGTGGTGTTGGTTGTGGTGGGACAACAGCCGGAGAGGAGGGGGAGGGAAAAAGCGCGAGTGGCGGCGAGTGAGTATGATGTATGGATAGATCGGTTAATGAGGAACGATTTTGGGTTCGCCGGAAAAAGTTTTCCGGCAGCGGCACGGTGGCGACGGCTGGTCGGAGAAGATGGCGGCTGGCCGGCGGTGGGGCGGTGGCCGGTGGCTGCCGGAAACATTGGGAGAGAGAGAGAGTTTTTATTTGTGTGTGTGTGTTGTTATATCTCACAAATGAAAAAAATATATAAACTTTCATATATATATTAAAACTTATAAAAAATATGATAAGTTTTAATAGTTTAGGGTAAGTTGTGTAAAATTTTACAGGGACCAAAAGTGTAACTTTCGTTAAATAACGGTTCGGGACTCGTTTGAGTGACTTAACGGATGTTTCAAAATACGAAACTTGCGCCATTGCGTTCGGAATCATTTTTCTAATAAAAATGAGTATTCATTTGACAAATTTTCGTAAACGTTTTATAATATTTATTTAAAACGTTTATTATTTATTTTGTATATTTCCGATAAACTTGTCCATAAAATGATCCTTTTACTCGAATATTTGCGTTTTCAACAAACGTCACTGAATAAAATGTTAAATAATTTATTAAATATTCTTATTTAATAAAACGTGAAAATTAAATGTAATTTAATTATTTTTGTGTCGGTACTCGTTCTTGATTCTAAAATCTTGCGAGGGCATTTCAGTCACCTTCTGACTGTTTTTGTGTTTCGGTCAAAACTAAAAAGTTGTCAGGAATGTCGTTTTACTTCAAATTGCTTTAGAGTCCGAATAATGAAAACGTGCTTTAGATGGTCGTTCTTATAAGTCAAGCCAGACCCTAAAAGTCAAATATTGAAATCGTCATTCAAAAATTCAAAAATTCTCGGATGTTACAATAATGGGTCGGTCCAACCCACATAAATGATGTCGGGCCGGTCCAATAAGATGTGAAAGCACCGTTTGACTCGAATTTCCGTGCTCTTTCCAATGGCATGCTCGGGGAATTTTCCAACTTCGTCTTGACTTCAAAAATGCATAAACGTCTTCAAATCTTAACCGAAAATCGCCGTTTTTACTTTATTTTTAATCCCTTGTACCTGCAAGACATATTTGCTATAATATTTATCATATGTCATGTTTTAGTCTGTTTAATAGTGTTTTACGGGGTATAAATGATGTGTGTTTAGGCACACATCACCGCACTCAATGATCTTATCTGCAATGTCTAATTACAACCTTAGAAGGGGTCTAAATTTGTTAGGTCCAGTTTTGTAGATGTACCTAACCTATGTGTGCTGAGTGGAATGGACTCGCAAGGAGAATTAACCTATTCTTAATTTACACTGATTAAGGATTCCTTTTAATTATGAGATATACTTTATCTAACAGGTGGTCTCCTATTAGCTCGCACTTCTAACCAGGGAATTAATGCTAAGGGCTCTAACCTTACGGGTAAAGGGTGAACAACTACAAGTGTTGGTCTCATGTAATCAATCGTGTGTATAAAGGTTAAGCGGATCACTCAAACCTCGTACACACTCAACCTTATATCGAAAACCTAGCAGAAAATTGAAGTATAATTACAAATTGTGCTAGACCAGTGCTCTTGAACCCCTAGTCGAACGTCATGGCAAACCCCGAAGGGTTTGCCCTATACCCTACTGCTGTGAACATTATTATTCTTCTTTTCTTTCTTTTCGGCAAAACCACACAGTTGTGAATGTCAAATGATATCAATTTGATATCATATTTATACTCAATATGATCTTTGGTCCTTTGGCGAGTTTGGCCCCTGAAGTTCTTCAATACTTGTAATTAATTCTTGAAACTTCATAGTATTTGTGCACATATAGTCCCTGGTCTGAGTCATTATTACGGCGTAACGGCATCGACCACGTTACGCCATAAACCTTCTGACGCAACATTCCTTCTCATAGTAATAAAATTGGTTACCTCGTAATTTAATCATCACGTTACGTCATAACCGTTAGTCAACATTAATATTTTCTTCAATAAATATTTTACGGCGTAACTCTTGCGGTACATTACGTCGTAATGTCTTGTCAGCACCAAATCATCGTAATTAATAATTGATTACGGCGTAACTCCTACGGGTCGTTACGCCGTAATATCTTCCATAATGCGGTTTTTGTCGTATTTTCTTTATTTTTCTGTTTTCCGCATCTTTTTCGTTCCTAATGCCTTTTATTAACTGAAATCAAAATATAAACGAATTAAGTACCAAAATGCTATAAAGCAAAACATGGGAATTTGATATGAAAAAGTATTAAACATTTGATGTTATCAGATTCTTAGGTAGAGGTACTAAATCCCACACACCGTTATCTATAAATTGGTTTAGCTCCTCTTGCATAGCTACAACCCAACTTTTAACTCCGATTGCTTCATTGACATTCTTAGGTTCTATGGTCAAGATGAAACAAAAGAAATTACTTTGGTTTTGGGCTTGTGATCTTAATGTTCTTTGATTAAGATTTCCTATGACTTGTTCTAGTGGGTGATTTTTAGACTCTTTAATGTTAACGACATCGTCAACTTCTATGGACTGTTCTTCAATATTATTATTCTTTACTACTTTAGTATGTTTTTTTCAATAGCTTCTTCTTCACCAACATCATCATCAACCAGTGGTGATAATTGGTGAGAGGAGGACTCTCATTGAATGTCACGTTGAGTGATTCTTCGACTTTCATGGTATAACACCCTGTGTTTTCAAGTCTTTGACGACGTCAATAAATGTACTATTTATTGTTAGTAGTGTACGTGTTTGCTTTAAATTGTAAACGTTAAGTTAAATCGCGTACGCCAAAAATTAGCGTTCAATGTAAACGGGCATCAAACAATTAAATGTTTACATCAATCAAGGGTTATATAATTATTTTGAGAATAATTATTAACTTTGTTCATTTTATTTTTATCGGATACGTTAAGTGTATACGTTTCGCGATAAATTGCGTTTAGGCACTCCCGGAACCACAAAAACTTTTCTACGCTTCAACAAATACCCACTTTTATACCCAATACATAAAAATTACATAAATATATCATGTATATCTTACTTTTGCCGAAATTCTTGCATTGTGTACAAGTAATATAACAAAACTCTTCCTTTGGTCAAAATGTATACCATACTTCATCATGTCCTAACCATACCTAGCATACTTTGACTAAGGGCCATACCTAAGACTAAGACCCATTACTTGCACCTTACTTTGACTCCTAGACCATGCCTTGCACCATACTTACATCTATACATAAGAGTATAACACTTACACACTTTACACTTAGAAAAATTAAACCAAAAACTCCCTTTTTCTTCTATAGAGCTCACGGCTCAAACAACCTTCAACAACAAAGCCATACAAAATTTTCTACAATCCATACACTTCTATATACACCTATTCTAAGATATACTAAGGCATTTGCAAGCATTGAATCACCATTTCCAAGTATTTCTCAAGTTAAAGAAAGCTAGGGTTTAGTTAAGGAAAGCTAAGGTTTCTTAAGTGCAAGCTTGGTTTTTAAGGCTAAACAAGGGTTTAGTACTTGTACATCATCATCATCATACCTCATAAGGTCCACTTGAACTCTTTATGTTTTTATAATGTTCATTTTTATGCACATGATTATTGTATTTAGCTTAAATCACCATTTAGGTTTTATTCATGAAAATGAAGTTTATACTTGAAATGATCATTTTACACACTTATATATATGTTGTGTTATTACACATATCGTGTTTGTAATGATGATAAAAATGTTGTATCATATTGTTTTGGTGTAAACATGATTATGGATTAATTAGGGTTTTCATAGTTTCAAAATATGTTTTAAGCTAAAGAAATACATAAGACATGTTAAAGTTAATTATGAACTCATATTGATGTTAGATAATCATTAAAATAAAGTTATAACAAGATGGGAAGGCTTGAATGTTAATGGTTATTATATAAAAGTAGCCATATGTAAAACTAGTAAATTATGGTAAGTATTAAAGTTGTGGTTTGTAAGTATATTAATGGACTTTATAAAAGTTGGACACATGAGAACTTGGATGGACAAATGGACATTTATTATATGTATCATATATGACATATATGAAATATAAGACTAATGGTAAAAGATATAAAGTGCAAATAAGGAAACAAATGATTTGGACTTATGAATGATATACAATATTCTGTCCAAATCTGGATAAGGACAATATCATTTTATTTTTTATAAGATAATACACTTCCGACGATGTTTTATTTTTTTTGTTTTTTTATTTTTTTTTCGAAAAAGTAGAAAAACTTGTTAAACGGATTAATAACGAAAAAGTTACGTTAAAAACGAGTTATACGTTAATAAACGAAGTCGTAAGTAAATTTTTATAAAAAACATTTTTATAAAAATTATAAACAGCAAGTGTTGATATTTTTAACAAATAATACATATTTTTAGGATTCCAAAATGATAAGAATCGTAATTTTTCAATTAATAACGAACGAGTTATGAATTTCGCGAGTTTACGACAATTAATACTTTTATAAAACTATTTTTATAAAAGTTACTATTCATGACAGAAAGTTATATTTTTGTAAACCTCATAAATATATAGAACTTTCAAATACAAGAACGTCCTCGAAAGAATCGTTAAAAACGGAGCTATAACGAATAAAATACGACGTTTACGGGTTTTACGACAATTAAATCGATAAAAATATATATAAGGTCTGATGTGAACAGTAATTTTTACTGTTCACCAGTAGGTCCGAAATTCGAAAATGTCAATTTATGATAACTCGTCTTGATACGAAAAGATGGACATAAGAAACGCGAGAATCGGGTTTAAAACGCGAAAGTTACGCCAGTTTTGCTAAAACGGTAATTATAAACGTTTTTACTTATTAAACGTAATTTTACCAAAACCGTTAGTTGGTGATTGAGCTATATAGAATATTATGTGGTTATCAAAGTACTATATTACTAGGGAGTTTCATAATGAGGCCTCTTCGGATGGCGTTTCGACGAGTTGTTGGATTTACGATTTAAAGTGTCCTAACTCCTCGAACGTCATGTCATGACCTCTTTAATTATGATAGCCCGAACGATAGTACGATATAATCTATAGGATTACATTCAATGTTATCAATTAAAGTACTCGGTACTTATACGACCTTAATTTAATTTAGGTTGCATTCGATCTTTTACGTGACGCATTATCTGCGATATTTGGATTATCAGAACTCAAGGTGAGTTCATAGCCCCACGTTTTACATGCTTTTGTTTTACAAAGTTTTTGGGGTGAAAAACATGCAATGTTTTACTACTGGACACAAGTGGTTAAGTTTTATATTATGATTACATGTTGCCTAAGTAGCGATAACCCAATCTGAGCCCATTATCATGAACTGTTAATTACGAGCGCGAATGTTATGAATAGATCTATTGGGTTTTGACAACCCCAGTTCGAGGTGATAGCTATCCACTGAACAACGAACGTATACCATGTCGGAATATAGGATGTGTGCGGGTTTAGAACATCACTCACGGGCATTGGAGGCCATTTTATTTGGTAACTCACATTACGTCAAGCTTCAGTGTCATGAGCTTAGAGCAAACTGTAATTACATTTATATGATATCTGCATCTGTTGCATTATCATACACTTGGGAGATCTTGTGGTCCTACAATATTTGATTTATCAAAACCTATGAATTCACCAACATTATTGTTGACGTTTTAAAGCAATGTTTTCAGGGGATCATAAGCCACGTGGTACGATGGATTCATTGGTGTTTTGATTTGGATGTCATGCATTAAAGATTTTGTCGCCCATTTCATGTTGTTATTTGTTATGGGCGGGAAAAATCTTTGTATTTTGATAAGTGAACAAGTTAAGCTCGGCTTTGTGTACAATTACTTCATGTTAAAATCCATTGTATCGTTTTCCAAACGACTTTTGGGTCGTTATTTATATATCTTGTGTTATTGATCTGAAGAAGTAACTACGCCCCGGACCATATTTCGCTGCGACAAAATTTGGGGTGTTACAGATTGGTATCAAGAGCCAAGGTTATAGAGAACCAGGTCAAATGTTTTTGCTGGACTATAACGGGGTTGTACACGGGACATACATATGTGCATACATTCATGCATACACTGCTTGTTGCATTAGTTAGTTGGACTAGATGCATTCGTAATTGATATACATGTTATGATTCTAATGTATATTATAAGAGGTCTTATATAATTACTCATATAAGCCTTTTTCTGCTGGGTCACAGTAGTCAATGTCAGCTGATTCCCCGTTACCTATACTTCTGTTCACTTGAGGCACGATCTTGGAGTATTCCATATGAGGATCTTACAGGAGGCTGTCGACAGTTGTTGGACAGGACCACATTCTCCAGAGTATGTACCTGATCTCATGGAGCTGGGAGGATTCATGACCAGTTAATTACAGAGCTGAGCATCCTGAGGAATTAGTGCCAGCTGAGGATGAGGCACCTACACCTCTACTACCACCATCCTTTTTATCTCCACGTAGTCGACTCCCTTAGTCCTAGGGCCAACCCGAGGTTGGATGAGAGATATAGAATCAGCCTTTTATCATTCACTACACCCATCAGAGACCTACCGTTTACCTATACCGGCCACATCTACTAGCCGCAGGAGGTGATATCCCGAGGCTGAACACACACCTCTGGAGAAGGACTAGACTTACTACTCCCAGACCTGGGTGTGCGATTGGAGAGAGTTCTTGCTGCTGGTGGCTGCGGAGTCAGCCAGGACCACTATAGAGACCAGATCCCCTCCCCATAGATACTGAAGAGGCGGATTATGACGCCTTAGAGTTGGTCAACAGGTGGGTTAGTTACCAGGTAGATGTTATCAGTAGAGAGAGTTCTGAGTTTTACACACGACATCCGATGCCCGAGGAGCGTGAGCTGTGAGAGCTGAGTTTGAGGGGGGGGATATTGAGAGAGTGAGACTCCTGCTACGAGCAAGAGAGTATTCAGACCCGTCAGGACTTGGCTAGGTCTGAAGCTCACTGCAGGGCATTAGAGGCATGAGTTACAGTATTAGAGACCGATGCGCGTCGCCACGAGTGGCAGCGTCAGGCTGCAGATGATCTTGCTGTTCAGTATATCATGCGTACCCAGGCCCTGGAGGCTGGAGCACGCGTAGACACATTGGACGGACACATGGTAGCAGTTCCTCGGACTTTGTTTTGATTGTACCTTAACTATGCAGTTGTTAAGTATTATGGGTTAACCCAGCTAGCAGGCGGTTTAGATCTTTTGTTTTGGTTAGATATCCTGTATAGATCTTTTGTTTATGATTAGCTATCTGTATAGCCTGCTAATGTAGAATACGGGTAACTCCCCAGCTAGTTGGGCTCATATGTTGATTTTCATTTTATAACATAGACGAGAAGGGAATCATTTTGTACAAACAGATCATGTTTATTTCCAGGTTTTATGATGGAATGGTTGTATTTGTTATGTCGTTCTTGTGTCTAGGTGATATGTTTATCTGTGTGAGGTGATCTCTACTTTATTTATCATGGATATTGTTATGTCTCGTTATGTTTGTATTTGTAATCTAACGGGTTTGTTGTTTTCCTGTGATGGAGAAAATGGCTCCATAAAGAGCCACATAGGACTACCACAGTCCACAACTACAAAACACCAGCCCCAATGACAACCACAACCACTACGGTCACAAAATGCCCAACTCCATAGCTTTGATTGTTCAAGTGTCAGTGCAACCTAATATCTGGACGCACGTGACGCAATGGAATGGCACCGATAGCCATTCTTCGGGAACGGGTGTCAGGGATCATGAACGCGTTTGCCCGAGAGTGCACTTATCAGGGATTTCAGGAAGTGACAAAAAATAACCTTTTCTGTTACTTACAAATGGGCACTGAGGGGAGTGGTTGAGTTAACCCAATGGTTTGAAGAATGGAGATGTCTACGAATAAGCAACTGCTCAGTAGAAAAACCAGGTCAAGTTCTCTACTTGTATCTAGATTAGCAAGTGCTTAACTGGTGGAATTCCCATGTTTTGACTGTTACTAATGATGTTGCCTATTTCAATGACCTGTGTCGATTAGGGAAGAAGTGACCGGGTACAATTTTTGTCCACGAAATGAATAGAAGAAGCTTGAGGTGAATTATGAGAACTTGAAAGTGATAGGTTACGGATGTGTTCATGTATGACCAACGGTTTTCAAGAATAGCCACTTCTCTGTGTGAGGATGTTCACAGAGGAGTCAGACAAATTGGGAAAGGGATGTCAGGGGATTGCCCGAACATGATCCATGGAAACTATCGTAGCTTCAAAGCAAAGACAATGCAGAGGCTATCGAAATGGCCATGAACTGATGGACAAGAGAGTTCAGTACCATGCGGAAGGACAAGCTGAAAAAATATGAGGAAGTTGGGGTAACACTTCCCGAAGCAATCAGAATCAACAACAACAACAAAATAAGACGCAGAACACATGCAAGGGCCTAACTGCAGGCAATAGTGGACAGGAAATCATACGCAGGGTTAAACCTCTGTGGTTCCAAGTGTAATTACCAATCATGAAGGTCCGTGTGTTCCAAAGTGCTATAAATGCAACAAGTACGGTCACATCGCTCGTGACTGTAGGGGTACGAGAAATGCCAACAACAATAACAACCAGAAGGGCACCGGATCGGGTCAGAAACCTACTTGTTTTGAGTGCGGAGATCAGGGATACTTCAAAAAGGATTGTCCAAGAATGAAGAACAACAAAGGCAACTGTGGTAATCAAGCTGGGAATGACCGAGCTCCAGCGAAGGTGTATGTGGTATGGAATACGGGGGCAAACCCAGGACACGTCGTTGCTGGTACGTTCCTTCTAAACAACGCTATGCTTATATTTGTTTGATTCGGGTGCCGATAGAAGTTTTGTGGTCTACTGCATTTAGCGCCTAAATGACATCACGACATCTACCAATAGATCATTATTATGAGTCGAACTAGCCGACGGGTAGGATAATCGGGCTGAACACTAACTTAAGGTTGCACATTAAACTTCCTAAACCACCAATTCTACATAAACTTATGCGGTAGAACTTGGTTGTTTTGATGCTATAATCGGTATGGAGTGGTTGGCAAAAATGCCATGCGGTCATTCTGTGTGCTGAGAGATTGTTCGCATTTCCCTAGAGAATTAAAATCTTAATCATACAAGGTGACGAAGTACCCAGGGAAAATGTGACACGATTTAAACTCATTTCTTGCACTAAAACGCTGAAGTACATGGATAAAGGGGTTTCCTTTCTTTCTGGCACATATCAATGCAAAAGAAGTTGAAAGAACAAGTCGCAAGGAGAAGCGACTTGGGTCTACAACTAATTCAAAGACTTTTCCGAAGTATTTCCTGAGGACTTGTCGGGTCTTCCTCGATCGACAAGTGGAATTAAAATTCATATGGTACCTGGTGCTGCACCTGTAACACGGGCACCTTATCGATTAGCGCCTTCCAAAAATGAATAGAGTTATCTGAGCAAAACTGAAGGAGCTGTTCCGATAAAGGCTTTATAAGACCTAGTTCCTCGCCATGGGGGAGCTCCGGGTCTTGTTTGTCAAGATGGAAAAGAAGGATCATTCCGGATGTGACATACGGACTTCGAGGAACTGGAATAAATTAAGGTGATAGTACCGTTATCGATCCCAAGAATTGTGACTATTTGATCAGCTCTCATGGTCGAGTGTCTACTCGAAGATTGACTTTAGATAAGGTTATCCCCCCCCTCAATTTTTTTTTTGGGGAGGGTTCGCGGAAGAAGACATTCCGAAAACTGCCTTCAGAACTCGTTATGGTCATTACGAATTTCAAGTTATGCCGTTTGGTTTGACAAACGCACCTGCTGTGTTTATGGACCTCATGAACCGAGTGTGCAAACCTTACCTGGACAAATTTGTAATTGTCTTTATTGATGATATTTTGATCTATTCCAAGAGCAAGCAAGAGCACGAAAAGCATCTGAAGATAATATTAGAGTTGTTGAAGAAAGAGGAGTTGTATGCCAAGTTTTCCAAATGTAAATTTTGGATTCCTAAGGTACAGTTCCTCGGTCACGTGATCGATAGTGAAGGAATCCATGTAGATCCAGCCAAGTTTGAATCCATTAAGGATTGGACATCTCCTAAGTTACCAACAGAGATTCGTCAATTCTTAGGTCTTGCTGGGTACTATCGTGATTCATTGAGGTTCTCAAAGATCGCCAAACCAATGACTAAGCTTACTCAAAAGAAGGTCAGTTTGAGTGGGGCGTATTATCAGAAGCAAATTTTTAACTTGTTGAAGCCAAAAAGTTGTGCAGTGCACCAATCCTTGCATTACCTGAAGGAAGAGAAAGATTTTCATGCATACTGTGACGGACTCAAAGGTAGGGTTTGGGCGCTGTGTTGATGCTGAGAGAAAAAGTGATTTTCTTATGATCAAGTAAAGTTGAAGATTCTGAGAAGAACTATACAACTCATGATTTAGAACTTGGTGCAATGGTGTTCGCTCTCAAGATCTGGAGACATTATTTATATGGGACTAAGTGTACGGTGTTCACAGATCATAAGAGTTTGCAAAACAACATTTTAGATTCAAAGAGTTGAACTTGAGGCAACGCGATGGTTAGAGTTGCTAGTGAATTTACGATTGCGATATTCGTTTCACTGGGGAAAGCAAAAACGTCGTTGCTGATGTTTGAGCAGGAAAGAACGAGAACCACACATTAAGAGTTCGAGCCTTAAGTCAATGACTATTAGCTTGGATCTCCCTAAACAGGATCTCTATAATGCTCAGATGAAGCGCGAAAACAGAAACATTAAGAGTGAAGTCGTTGGGGGAATGTTGATTGAAATGCTAAATTTCCTATCTACCATAAAAACACAAAAATTTCAAAAAAATCATACCAAAGCGATTAGAGAACAAAAGTTGGAACCACATGCGGATGGAACCATGTGCCTCAATGGCAGAAGTTGGTTACCTTGTTATGGCGATTTGCGGACTGTGATCATGCACGAGTCCCACAAATCAAAGTAACTCATTCATCGGGTTCCGATAAAATGTATACAAGACAGGAAGAGCTATATTGGTGGCCCAACATGAAGCTGACATAGCCATTTGTTAACAAGTATTTGACCTGTGCTAAGGTCAAGGCCGATTGCTTATCAATCCCGGCTCAGATAGATCCTTTCTCACTCTGCGCCATCAAGCGATTAGTTTCGAGTTTCCACACGCCAAGATCGCACTAATACTATATCAACCCTCCTATTCTCGACCATAGAATACTTAAACCATATTGTAATTCCCGGCCCCTCCCATCACGAGAGGACGCCCCCACCATCAATAGACACATCCAACCTAAACTCGGAACTTTTGTCCACCGCATCCGCACGCGACCTAAGATGTCCCTCACAAGGCCATCCCCTCTTTGGCCTATGACTATAATTTGGACATAGTGATCGTTGACCGACCACCCAAATGTCTGCGATCTTTCACACCAATGAGACGAGACCGGATCCTTCTAGACAAACTTGAAGTTTGTACCTAAAGGGGGTGGTCACGAAGGCCATGGATACTGTCTCTATATTGGTGATCGTGACCTGAGTTTCGGATCTAAATTTCTGGAGGTCACTTCAGATACGCTTTTGGGTACAAATTTGGATATGAGTATGCGTTACCTTCCACAAACAGACGGGCAAAGTGAGAGGACATTCAAACACTCGAGGAATTAGTTCGTGCTTGTGCGATCGACTTTGGAAAAGTTGGGTTAACCATTTGCCACTAGTCGAGTTCTATATAACTCGGATAGCATCACTACTAGCATCAAGGCCGCACCATTTGAAGCACTTTATGGTAGAAAGTGTCTCGTTCACCTGTTTGTTTGGACTGACAGTTGGAGAAGCTCAAATACTCGGTCAGTAAACTAATTCAATGAGACCACTGAGTAAATCTATTCAGATCAAGCAAAGGATGCAAAGCCGCTCGTGATCGACAGAAGTGTTACGCTGACTTGTAAGCGGATAAACCCAATGGAATTCCAACGTCGGGGATAAGTTATGCTTAATGGGCTCGCCTTGAAGGGTCGTACGTTATGGCAAAGGGGGAAGTTGAACCTAGGTATGTTGGACCTTTTTAAGGTATCGAAAAGAGTTGGAGAAGTGGCTTACAAGCTTGAACTTAAAGAAGAGTTGAGCAAGAGTTCATAATAGTTTCATGTATCTTATCTGAAAAGGTGTTCTGCCGACGAACCATTAGCCGTTCGTGGATGGACTTCATCTGGATGACAAGCTTCATTTTGTTGAGGAAACCAATAGAAATAGTGGCCGTGAAGTTTTAAACGGTTGGAATGCGAAGTCGGATCCCCTTAGTCAAAGTTCGCGATGGAACTCCAGAGAGGTCTGAGTTACACTTAGGAGAACGTGGAAGACCAATTCAAGGAAGAAATACCATCAACTATTCTTCAAGATCCGAATCAGTCGTTTCAAGTGCTCATTGTTGAGCACTTGAGGACAAGGCTCGTTTAAGGGGGAAGGTCTATAACACCCTGTGTTTTCAAGTCATTACGACGTCGATTATAAATTACTATTTTAGTTTTAGTGTTGTACGCGTTTGGCTTGTATTTCTTGAATTAAGTTTAAATCGCGTAAACTAAAAATTAGCGTTCAATGTTAAACGGGTATCAAACAATAAATATTTACATCAAGCAATAGGTTATATAATATATTTGAGACATAATTATTAACTTTGTTCAATTTATTTTTATCGGATACGTAATAAGAGTATACGTTTCGCGATTAAATTTGCGTTTAGGCACCTCCCGGAACAACGAAAAACTTTTCTAGCTTTCAACAAATTACCCACTTTTATACCCAATACATTAAAGTTTACTCAAAATTTATATTTTTTATCTCTTATTTGCCGAAATTATTGCAATGTACACATAAGATTATACCATAAAAAAACTCTTCCATATTGGTCAACTATACACCTTACTTCATTAATGCAACACCATCCCTACCATACTTTGACTAATGACCATACCCATGGCCATACCTAAGACTAAGACCCATTACTTGCATCTTACTTTGACTCCTAGACCATGCCTTGCACCATACTGTAATCTTTACATAAGAGCTTGTATTACACTTACACACTTTACACTTAGGAAAAAATTAAACCAAAACTCCTTTTTCCTTCTTATAGACTCACGGCTCTAAAACAACCTTCAACAACAAAAGCCATAACAAAACTTTTCACAATCCATACACACATATACACATCTATTCTAAGGTATTCTAAGGTGATCCCAAGCATTGGCTAACCTTTTTCAAATATTAATCAAGAGAAGCAAGATTAGGGTTTTCTTAAGAAAATAAGGGTTTTCTTAAGTGCAAGCTTTGGTTTCTAGTCTAAACAAGGGTTTAGTACTAGCACATCATCATCATCATACCTCATAAGGTCTATTTAAACTCTTTATGTTTTTATAATTATCATTTTTATGCACATGATTATTGTATTTAGCTTAAATCACCATTTAGGTTTTATACATAAAAATGAAGTTTATACTTGAAATGATCATTTTACACACTTATGTACATGTAGTGTTATTACTTACATCATGTTAAAAAGGATGAGAAAATGTTGTATCATATTGTTTTGGTGTAAACATGATTATGGGTAAATTAGGGTTTTCATAGTTTCATAATATGTTTTAAGTTAAAGAAATACATAAAACATGTTAAAGTTAATTATGAACTTATATTGATGTTAGATAATCATAAAAATAAAGTTATAACAAGATGGGAAGGCTTGTATGTTAATGGTTATTATATAAAAGTAGCCATATGTAAAACTAGTAAATTATGATACAATTTAAAGTTGTGGTTTGTAAGTATATTAATGGACTTTATAAAAGTTGGACACATGAGAACTTGGATGGACAAATGGACATTTATTATATGTATCATATATGACATATATGAAATATAAGATTAATGGTAAAAGATATAAAGTGCAAATAAGGAAACAAAGTTGATTTTGGACTTATGAAAGATATACAAACATTCTGTCCAAATTCGTGGATAAGACATATCCATTTTATATTTTTATAAGATAATACATTTCACGACGATTCCGAAAAAGTAAGAAACTTGTTAAACGGATTAATAACGAAAAAGTTACGTTAAAAACGAGTTATACGTTAATAAACGAAGTCGTAAGTAAATTATAAACAGCAAGGGTTGATATTTTTATAAAAATTATAAACAGCAAGGGTTGATATTTTTAACAAATAATACATATTTTTAGGATTCCAAAATGATAAGAATCGTAATTTTTCAATTAATAACGAACAAGTTATGAATTTCGCGAGTTTACGACAATTAATACTTTTATAAAACTATTTTTATAAAAGTTACTATTCATGACAGAAAGTTATATTTTTGTAAACCTCATAAATATATAGAACTTTCAAATACGAGAACGTCCTCGAAAGAATCGTTAAAAACGGAGCTATAACGAATAAAATACGACGTTTACGGGTTTTAACGAACAATTAAATCGATAAAAAATATAATAAGAGACTGATTTAACAGTAATTTTGACTGTTCACCAGTAGTCGAATTCGAAAATGTCAATTTATGATAACTCGTCTAGATGAACGAACAGATGGACATAAGAAACGCGAGAATCGGGTTAAAACGCGAAAGTTACCTAGTTGCTAAATGGTAATTATAAACGTTTTTACTTATTAAACGTAATTTTACCAAAACCGTTAGTTGGTGATTGAGCTATATAGAATATTATGTGGTTATCAAAGTACTATATTACTAGGGAGTTTCATAATGCGCCTCTCGGATTGCGTTTTCGACGATTGTTGGATTTACGATTTAAAGTTCTAACTCCTCGAACGTCATGTCATGACCTCTTTAATAATGAAGCCCGAATACGATAGTAAACGATATAATCATAGGATTACATTCAATGTATCATTAAAGTACTCGTACTTATACACCTTAATTTAATTTAGTTGCATTCGATCTTTTACGTGACGCATTATCTGCGATATTTTGGATTATCAGAACCTAGGTGAGTTCATAAGCCCCAACGGTTTCACATGCTTTTTAGTTTTTTAAACAAAGTTTTTGGGTGAAAAACATGCAATGTGTTTACTACTGGACACAAGTGTTAAGTTTTATATTATGAATTAACATGTTGCCTAAATAGGAGGCGATAACCCAAATCTATAGCCCTTATCATTGAACTGGTTAATTATCACCGCGAATGATATGAAAGATATCTATTGGGTTTTGTCAACGCCCGTTCGGAGTGATTACTATCACTGACAACGAACGTATACCATGTCGAATATAGGAAGTTGGCGGGTTTAGAACATCACTCACTGGGCAATGGAGGCCAAAAATTTGTACTCACTTAACGTCAAGCTTCATGTCATGAGCTTAGAGGCAACGTAATTACATTTATATGATGTCTGCATTTGTTGCATTATCATACACTGGGAGATCTTGTGGTCCTACAATATATGATTTATCAAACCTATGAATTCACCAACATTATTGTTGACGTTTTAAAGCAATGTTTTTCAGGGGATCAATAAGCACAAGGTGACATGGATACATTGGGGCTTTTGAATTGTGATTGTCATGCATTAAAGATTTTGTCGACATTCATTTGTTATCTGTTATGGCTAAAAATCTTTGTATTTTGATCAAGTAACAAGTTATGCATCGGCCTTATGTAAACATACCTATGTTAAATCCCCAATGTATCGTTTTCAAACGACTTTTTGGTCGTTCTATATATATCTTGTGTGAGAGACTATGAAGTAACACGCCCCGACCCCTATTCCGCTGCTACCTAGATTTGGGGGTTTACACATCATTTTAGTGAGATTCTTGCCAAACTGCCTAAACTAACTGAGATCAAATTCTAACAAAAAGAGAAAAAAGATATAAGCACAGGAATTACCTTATATAATTTACTTTTGACAAAAACTTCATAACCAGAAACACAAAGGTATATACCTTATATATAGTCAAAACACAAAGATTAGCAAGCCTTTTGGGTTTGAATCGTGATGTGTATTTTTACAATATTAGGGTTTATGATGAATAACGAATGATGAGTAGGTTTTAGAAGATATTGATAATTTTGGATTAATTTAAAAACTATAATTAAGGAATAGATAATTATGAAATCCCGAAATGCAGATGAAAGGCTTTTTATTGTTTTTTTGGTTGAAATAACTATTTGGATCAATTATCTATCACAAATTGGGTTGGTTGAGTGCCAGTTTAGTGAATCTGAATGCAGGCATAGAATAGAAAATAGGGAAACGAATTAATTAAATCCTGACAGCAGAATCAAAGTGGCTTGAATTTTCATGAACCATAGTAATGATAGTGTTGAGAATGAAAGTAATACATATTTTAACAGAGAGTTAGTTAATGCAAATGACCGTGAAAATTATGAATGATACGACAAATTGGTATTGTGTGAATATCCTCCCATAGTAGAGAATGCACTTTGTTAATAGATAAAAAACCCCGGTTCAACCTAAATATGGTTAATATTTTTGATAAAAATCCGAATTTTACAGCAAGAATGGTGTCCATGTCAGCATTGTTTGTGTCATGTCATCATTGAGGTGGCGTCTAGTCACTAAATCATATTAATCCAGTCATAATTAGCCCCATATATATGTTATAGATATTATATTGCATTAGCTACAAGGTAAAATAACAAAAGAAATCAAGGGAACAAAAATATTTATAGACATAGAAAACAAAGTTTGGAGACGAAACCACATGTAGATCGATATCATATGACTGAGTGAATCTTAGTGGTCGATTAATTTGTAATCAAACTGTTTCGACTTTGTCTCCAACTATTATTTCACCTAATGCATATACCGAGTTTCTAAATAAGAGTTTAGTTTTTTTTTATAACAAAAATGTGAAAAAGTTTTATATTTATTATATAGCTGTCACATGTTTTGAAACATTAAACAAACGCATTTATTTTTATAAATAGAGTTATTTTTATGTAAAGAATGATAAACTTGAATTAACATGTAACAACATTAACACCAAGTAACATGTAAATATGGTATTATCAGTTGATTTTATGCTTAATACTCCCTCCATTTCATAATTGTTATCCGTGTTTCTTTTTTGTATCGTCCCAAATTAATTGTTCACTTCTAAAAATAGATAAAGATTTTAAATTAAGTTTAACATATCACTTGAGGTAAAATTATCATTGTGCAAAAAGTAAGGAAAAAAAAATGTAATCATAATGTTTGTTTTATAGACAATAATCATGAGACGAAAAAAATAACTCTTACCCAAAGAAAAAATTAACTTGGTGTGACTGTAGGTTACATGAAAAAAATACGAATGTGATTAAAAAAAGGAGGTCCACTTCTTCCTTTAACATAGGCATGTTTCTTTTGGACCATTTCAACATATAATAATAATTACTAGGATCCGTATATATAAGACTATTGCTATTCTTGACATAAATTTTAACATATTTATCCATTATCTATTTATATCGATCTAAATCATTGATGATACACTTGTCATAATATTTTTTTAAGGGTCTTTCCGATAAAATATATTACACCAAAAAACATTGAAGTACAATAATGTAGTAAGGTTTTACATCTCAGCTCAATACATAGGCAAAATGAAAACGCATCATTTGTGATTACGTATATAAAAAAAGACGTTCTTAACCGTATCGTGATGTGATGATAAGAAACAAGATTAATCTATCATTCTTCATATATAAATAAATGTAACTAAACACATAGGGCTTAAGGTATAAGCTAATCATGGGCTAAGCCCTACATACATAAATGGGCCTAAATGACTTATTAAGCTTTAATTTGTTTTTCTAAAATGGCAGTTTTTTCTTTTTTCGACGGAAGAAAAATGTTAGAAAAGAAGTACGTTTGTTTTGTTCTTTTGCAGACATAAGAATGTGAAATCAATTCTTTCCACTTCAATAATTCAGACACTTAAAACCTCTCATTTCCACTTCTTTCTACGATAATTCAATAATTCTTACTTTTTCGTATATTTTCGTTTGTTTTTGTCCGGAGCATTGCTATATCCTCCTACCTCTTATTCTTAATTATCCTCCTACACAATTTTAAAACATGACAAGTAGATTCCACTTATTCTCTCTCATCATTTCATCAATCACTTTTCCATATGTCATAACTTCATGAGTAGGCATATTAGTACAAAGCATTCATATGTTGTCTGACACATAAACTAATATAGTAATATGCAATGTTAACAGAGTGCTGGTCTTATAATGAAGAAAAACGAACACAACTTAAAGCCTTAAACCCTTTGGAATATGGAAGAACACATGCTACTGCAACAACGGGAAGTGCACTTATTAAGGCTGTTGCATACATCATTTTGAAGGCATGGTAGCTAGGTACAATACAGAGTCTCAAGGCCATGCCTGATACACATTGGATCAAATACTATGATACTTTATGTAGATAGGGTTAAAGCGCGATAGTGACGATGAATCTTGTGCACGATTGACGGTTGTGTTGACAAGCATGTATACCGTGTAGGAATGAAAGGATGGTTCAGCATTGATTTACAATACGATCTTAACTATAACAACAAAAGGTAACCAAATACACTTACCTTCCAAACAAAGTTCTTTACGTAAATAGCATTCTTTGGCTGCGGACCTATTTCTTGCATTTAACTGCAGATTTAATGCAACAGGTCAATAATAATGAAAAAAGTAAGCAAACCTATATCGAAATCATTAAACGATGATGGTAGTAATGAAGTTAATACTGACTGAAGCAAGATCGAGAGTTGAGCAATGTATACTGTTCCCATGCTTCATAACCTGTTTATGCCCCAATAACACATACATAAATCAGAAAAATCACTTGAGGACGCGATAGAGATGAACAAATATCTCCTTTGCTACCTGAATGAGCTTGTTGGGAAGATTTCCCTGTATGTCCTTCTGAGGAATATTGAAGTATAAATGCCTATTGTTAAACGGAATTTTCAAATTCGGAATCTTAAAATTCTTCGCGATACTTATTTGCAAGGTTATGTATAGCTATGAATTTAGATCAGTTAGAGTTAACAGCCATCAAGTATATTATAGAGTAGAGACCATTGAGTCAGGTACATTAATTTAGTACCTTCGCTGGTATCGAAGAAGGATCTTCATGCAATATCAAGAAATCCATCTATTCCAGCCTTGACAGCAAAACGCTGCTGTGTCCGAGCAACAAAAGGAACTCGTGCGTGAAGTACATCCTCATCTATCACTTCTCTAATTTTGAAATTATATTTTATATTTTATAAAAAAGTAGACTTGAAGGTCTCTTTTATAAAGATAATAGAGGATTTTACCTTTATAGAAGCATAGTTTTCATTTTCGCATACAAATTTGTATGTATTTCTAAGAAGAAAGCTGTTTGCATCTTTCAGATCACCTAACACGAATTTAGATAATGTAACTTTGTACTGGACAAAGATTTTAGTCTATATCTTGAAACCAAGTTACTCCTTTAATATCTTTTCCCATTTTCATTGCAATATCAAAACCATACATGGCGGAAAACACCAACCATCTAAACCATGCAAGTAACAGTTTTTAGCGATAATAATTTATTGTACAAAGCTATATCTGTATCTATACTTGTGTTAGTTATTCCTTTATTCATCCCTGCTTCCACCCAAGACGCCCCTCCCGATTTCATTAATAAAACGACAAGTTGGGAGGTTTTGCAGCTTGTGTTAGTAGGAATTGCTGTCTTTTATGGGCTTTTTAGCAGCAAACAGAATGATCAACCCAAAACCCAAGATAAAGAAGATGAACCTGATCAACATGCTCCGTTGTCGTATGTGAGCAGACTGCTTCAAGTATCATCATCTGTTTTTGACGATGACGATGATGAAAAGCAGATGGTGGAGAATAATAGTAAGGTGGTTGAGAGGACGTAGAATTCACAGTATTACAGAGGTGAACCCCTGATAGTAGTTGTAGCTAAAGAATCATCATTGGTTGATGATGCAAATACAACAATCAAAAAGTTGTGCTTGCTACCCAACTATTTTCACAAAATCACCCCTATCAACCCGTTACACAAAATTAATCATATCAGCCCGTTACACAAAATTGCCCATATCGACTCATTACACAAAACAATTATAACGATTGCATAATTTAAAAAAAATAAAAATGGGATGGAATCTTTGCGGATTTCGCTCCATACTTGGAGCGAATTGCACTGTTCGACTTGACATCACTTGGAGCGAATTGCACTGTTCGACTTGACATGAAATGACTCGACAACGTAAGATTTTGGATATGTTTGGTGGACAAAAAAAATTTTGTGTATGGAAAATTGGGTCGCTCAAGTTTGTTCGAGTTCGTGAACATTTTGGTTTAAAAGCGATTTTGAGTGGATTTCAAAACACGGAGGAATTTTTTTGTTGGTAATTTAATTGATGTATTTTAGTTGTTAAAAAAAAAGTATCTAAATATGTGTATTTTTTATCTTCAAAACACAGTGTGGTCCTCAATTGTTCACGACACATGGCTTAGCGGTATCCTTCTTAGAAGGGACCCCATACGACCCCAGACTTAATCCGCGCACGCCCACATATTGGGACGCATATGTCCCAACCTGGATTTGCATCGTGTTTCCTCTCGTATCTTCCCTACATCACCGGCACTCCGATGTTGGGACACGCCTTTGGCACTATAAGGATTTGCCACCCTTTTCATCTAACTATCTGGTCCATCACACAGTCGTGATGTTTTGGAGTAGTATTCACTAATCAATATTATAATTTGCCATTTTTGGTTGTATTCTACTAATCAATAAGTATATGATGACCACATGTTGGTTGTATTCTACTAATCATGATTACAATAAAAAATGATAAAAAATAATTAGGATGCAATGCCCAGCGTGCAAAGAGAGATACTCGTCCAAGCAAATATTGTTTGAGCCCATACCGCCAGTTTTGTTTATCGCTTAAAATTTAACGCGATTTATGACATGATTTGATAATTCATTTACTTTTTACTGTAGCAGAAAACACTACTCAACGACAGTGTTGTTTATTCATCTTTCAATACAAATTCATAAATTATATACATTTACAGAATAAAAACTCTAAAATATCAAAACTTAAAAATACGAGGAACAAGTCATCTTAACTACATTACCAACAATTTATTCATCTTTATGTTTACAATACAAAATTCAATAAATTAATATGACAATTTACAGAACAAAAACTCTAAAATATCAAAACTTAAAAATACGAACAAGTGACACACTTTGATACATAATATCTTATTCATCTTAACTACATTACCAACAAATTTATGTTCATTACGTAAAGCTCACTAAAGAGAACATACATCACATATAAAAAATAAATATATAAAACATATCAAGATACTAAAAACATCGACAACATGCACGTAATCATTTTTTCATTTCTAAAACAAAACCTAATTCCTAAATTTTCAAACAAACCAAACCCTAAAAAAACATTACACCCGAAATTTCTCTAGAATTTAGGGGATTTCGCTCCATCTATGGAGCGATATCTTCTCCTCAAAAATAAATATAGCACGAGTATCGATCCCACTAGAAACTATTTATATTAAAAAATTAATTTCGCTCCAAGTATGGAGCGAAATCAATTATTGCTATGGGCCCGTTTACTTTTATTTTTCCGTACAAAGATTCCATCCGACTTTTATTTTTTTTAAATTATGCAATTAGCCTCCAGCATGAGCGAAATCCGAGTTTTCAAAAAAAATAAAATTAAATGTAATCGAGGCATGTTGAGACGGTGACACGTGTATTTCGCTCTAAAAACCATATTTCGCTCCACCTATGGAGCGAAATCTTTGGTCAAAATGGAAAAGTGGGATTTTTGGGTCCTCTGCAAGAGAAACCCATTACAAATGGTCCTCTGCGGTAATTTTCCCAAATAAGTTTAGTAGTAAATAAGAAAATCATATGTCAAAACAAACACCCGCTTATTACTTTGTCAAAACAAACACCCACTTCTCTTTTTCTGATTCAATGGCATTTCATTTTTTGCTTTTTGCTTCTTCACCTCAAAAGAAGAATACTACCCGTTTGAGAAATTTTTTACAAAATTAATAACAAAGTTTGTATGGTGGGAGTGAATGTGGATATATAATTTGTAGATCTCAAACAACAATAAGCTTATTTCATGGAAAAGTTCAATAATAATTGGAAAAGATAAAAATTTGGTGGCTACTTTTGATTGAATCCATTTACAGTAGTTTTTTAGGATGACTTTGCTGATGAAAAAATAATCAGTCTAGCAAATATAAGTACTTTATAACAAACATTTCTGGTCCAAATATAGTGTTTGGTTTAAACTTTTAATTTTTTTGGTGATCAGTTGAAAAGTTTGTATATTAAGCTGAAGTTAAATGGTTGTGGTATTTTATTTATCAGAAACGTCTATAGCATAAGTTGGCATGTTTTTCTAATTCGAGTCTGCACATGAATTTGGGATCTGATTGGATACAAATGGTTAGTGTATACTTGTATTCTTTAAATGAAAAGATGAAGTATTCTTCCGTATATTAATGGAGGTGAAATAAAACATGGATGCAAAAAATATCCTCTTGCCCTGTTATTTTTGATACTGTTTCAAGTAATTATAGGGTCCTTTGGAGTATCTCGTATATTCTATTAGTTCAACTTTTTTTTTTGGTTTTCCCCTACTTCCCCTACATACTAAAGTAACATATGTGGGGAATTGTTTGAAAGAGGGTGATGCATGTTCTCGTAGAAGATATGTTTCCTTTAGGTACACACCTCTAAGATGTTTGTTGTCATAATCATAGTACTTAGCCTTACAATGTTACCCACTTTCAATCATAATGATTTATCACAAAATAAATGAGATAGTCCATCGGACGCATAACAATTAGTAAAATGAGATATCTCTTACGTATTTTGGATTAGTTATATGTAACATGTGCATGTGATATCCATTAATAGGTGTTCTAGCTATGATATGATAAATAAGTAAATGTGATATGATATAAGAAAACGTTTAGGAGCAAAGAGTTACAAATTAAAGAAGCAAATCAATGCAAATTTACTTATTTTTTTTCATTTCCATTGTCATATTCAAGTGAGCGAAAATAAGAAACTTGTAAAGTGAATTTTAGTACCTCGGTAGAAATATGTTTTATTGTGGCATTAAAGTTTTGATACCGTATACATGAATAAACACATATCCTTATTATACTCTCTAAAAATTATATTCTGTATTTGTAACTTTTTCATAAATCTATATACGTCATTAAGTAACAGATACTTTTGTCAGGTTTAATAACGAACAACATATCATATGATTGATGAGTGCATTTACATGTGGAGGAACGTGATTCACACGAATTTTGAGTGAACTCATCTGTAAAAAATTTTAATTCGTTACTGGATCTGCTTCTCAGCTGGGCAAGTGCAGCTCTTGATTCTTGAAATGCCAATTCATCGGCTGATATATTTAACAATATGTTAAAAGGAAGAATGCTTTTTGACATGACATTTTTTTTTCATTATTAATATCTTCGAACTAACAATATTCAAATCCTTATTACACATTGAAGGGTTATATGTGCAATGATTGCAGTCTTCCTCACCTTAGTACCTTGCTTTAAACTCCATCAATCGTAAAGTTACACATGTCGCATTTCATGACATAATAGACATAAAATTAACTGCTAAGTTTTATATACTTTGTAGATATTAATTTTTTTTATATGTTTAAAATATATAAATGTCAGTTTATCTTGTTTATATAAAGCAATTTATAATGTTTGTTTATACTTATAAAGGATTGGTGACAATAGTTTTGAAGTTTTATGATGTCCAGGTGTTCTAATAAGGCAACATCCTAATGTCAGAAAAATGACCATTATCATAGTCAAAAGTAGACCTTTTTATATCACATAGAAGCAGGATCATAAATAACTATCACCAAACGTTAAAGACCACTTCAATGAATATTGGTAAAATATGAAATCTTACATCTTCACATATGACAAACGACCAAATACTTCTGCCAAACAACAGCTACTTTTACCTTCATGATATGATCAACTTTGTGGTGACGTTGAAGTGTATCTTGAGAAAGTAATACATTAAAACACTTTATGTATTGTCTAATATCAAGAAACCTTGTGGGTAACATTGCATATAAGCAAATTGCATATGGTAATAATGATTGAAGGTTTCTTTTGTATTCTTTGAGAAGTAGTAAACCTGGCCATAATGCATAATGAAAGTCCATATGAGTGGGAATCATTTAAAGATACAAGCCCCAAATAAAAAATTTAGAGGCTTAATCCTTTATAGTATTAAGAGATAGATAGATAGTGCGAACTTAAAAAATAAGTTTTGGATAAAATAGATAGATTCTTAACAACACAAGCAAGTAAATATAAGTTTTTAAAAGACAGTAGAGTGCAAAATACGATTTGACAAAAGTTGGGTCTCGTATCCTCCTTGCTCAAATTCATCACTTGTAATATCCATAGAGGATAAACGGGTGCAAAAGATTTAGTCAGTTAAGTGTAACAACAGGGGTTGGAGCCATAAAGTTTGGCTCGAGGGCACACTATGATATATTTTAATAATAACTACACTACAAAATATTCCTTGGAGGGGCAAATTACAAAAAAAAAATCGATATTTTCGAAATTAACACTACAATTTCTTCGCAAGGGGGCAACTTGCCTTTCCCCATGTCTCCAGCCCATAAAACAAAGTGTTGGCCAAAATACAACATCGTGGTTTGCCCAAAGTGTGTCTCACATCCTTTCGTGACAACACTTTTAACTATATTCGTCCTGGCAAGGATTGAGGGAGGTTGTGGTGCGTGCTCAGATGGTTACTAGAGCGGGTAGGGGAGAGTTTGCGTATTTATGTCTATTCATAGTTTGGTATGAGATCTTCAGATTTAAGATGGACTCATGACACAGTGGGACACGTTTTTGAGACAAAACGACGTATATATATAGTCAGTGGTGCAGCTCTTGGATCTTCAAACATTAGTACACATGATATGATTTTCATTACACTAGATGTGATATTATGAGATAGTGCAAGTTATTTTAAAAAAATAATGTGAAAAATCACCAGGACTTATAAAATATACACAATCTTCTACAAACCATTGTCTGTTTGACAGTGGGCACGGGTTTTACAGTATCGGACTTCCCATTTTGGCCAGCCCCGATTTTGGTTTTTTATATTTTTTTTTAAAAAAAAATTGTATGCAAAATTAGGAGAAAAAAAAATTACAAAGTTCCGATTTATTCAGATAAAAAAAATACCCGCGGAAACATCTTCAATACCTAATAATTTTAAAATAATCGATATGGTCACAAACGTAAAACCCATTATATTAAAAAAAAACCCGTATAGCAAAAAAAAAACACCACTTTAAACATGAGGCCCAACACACAAGCCATATAAAAAAAATTGTTAATAATATACATATTTGTCGACAAACTAAACTAAAATTAGCATAAAATGTGGCACAAGATCTGGCCCAAAGTAAAAAAAACTAGCCCAAAATTAGCCTGAAATCTGGCCCAAAGTAAAAAAAATACATCATGGTCCCCCTCAGCCTCCCACTCATTTTAACTATTACGATTTTCTTACAAAAAAATCCCGTAAAAAATTAACAAAAAAAACACATCAAGTTTTTATTGTTCACAACTTTTTTACATTCATCGGCCCAAAAAAAAAGATATCGAACGCCCAAAAAAAGAAAATATTTCGGGAAAAAATTTAAACTCCCGTCCCAACGCAAAACTTTTTGTCACCGAATCCTACAAAAAAATGGAAATATCCGAAAAAAAATTAGTAAAAAAAAAAAAAACCAAAAAATAAGCCTAAATTATGGCCCCAAATGAAAAAAAATACAAAACGGACCCTCACCTTTTAATTATTTACGATTTTCTTACACAAAAATTCCCGTAAAAAAATTTACAAAACCGTCCCAAAAAAAGAAAATATTCGGGAAAAAATTAGCCCGTCCTAACGCAATTTTTTTTCCCCGAATCATAAAAAAAAGAAAATATTAAAAATTAGCCCCGCCATAACGCATCGCTAAAAAAAAAAAAACCCCAAAACAGAAAAAAAAAATTATTTCGGAAAAAATTAGCCCCGCCGCAACGCGCGGGTTATTTTGCTTGTTGAATTCATATGTGGCAATTGTAGCCATCATTGGGCCTCCGGCAAGGCTGCACGCCAAAGTGGAGGTTAGTGGGACTAATTAATCTTATATAATTGTCATTTTAGTATAAGTTTTGTATTTGTTATGTTTTGACCCTTCCTACAATCCTATTACTCCATAATAATATTTTCAAGCAGCAAGCCGATACCATAAACATGCAAATTCCTCAACCGAAAACCTGACTTTGTCAACCAGGAGGTGAAAAATGCCTTATATAACTAAATAAATTTGCATCAAAAGATATTTTTTTTTAAGGTAATAATAGTTTAATCCTTTAATTTATTACTCATTTGTAGTCAATCATTGTTTTTTGCTTAACTATTTTTGGCAATGCTTTTATCATTAAGTTTATTAATTAATTGTTTATCAAAACAATTCAAAAAACTGCCACAAAGCTTTTTAAAATTATGAAAAACACTTGCACTGTCAAACCTTGTGAATTTTTAAAAAAATTACAAAGTTTGACCTTGCAAAGTCAAGCCCTGTTAATTTTGAAAAATGCTATTTTTTTTGTTTTTGGGCTTAGCTCAAAACATAAAATTTGTAGATATCTATTTTCTCGTTTAGATGCTTTTTAAATCACCAAAAAATAAGTTCGTATGAGAAGTTATGACCGCAACAACTTTTTCTCGTTTACATGTTGTGGCATTTTAGTCATAACTTCATCATACAAATTTCTTTTTCGCCCGATTCAAATAGTCACTAGATGGGAAAAAGAGAATACAACCTTCATATTTTGAGCTAAGCGTGAAAACCAAAGGAACATGGAACAAATTTCAAAACTCGCAAGGTTTGACCTCGCAAAGTCAAACTTTGCGGTTATATTGAAAATTTCCAAACTTTGAAGATTTTAAGAGAGTATCGAAATTTTTGAAAAACAAATGGGTATTCTTATAAAATTAGTATTTTTATCATTTTCTCTTTTTAAACCACTTAACTTTATTTTATCATTTAATTAAATCTCTCAAGTAGACTAACTATTTAATTAAATTACTTAACTAATTTGGCCAACTTTTCATGTCTAACTTTTTTTTAACGGCGAATTTTATTAAAAGAAAACACTAGCAAGAAGCTAGAACATTACAAGGACACAAGGTGAGGATTTTTTAACCAATCCACCCAACTAAACGTAGCTTTACATCTATAACGACACCAAAAGAAAGACGAGAGCACTAGATCATCAAAATATTCGCCTTGGAAGAAGGAACAACGCCAAAAATCTTCTTATTCCGAAAAGCCCAAATGAACCACCATAGACCATAACACACCCCTTCTAATAATCTTTTATTCTTAGAAGGCAGCCGTAAATTAGTTATCCAAGAAATTCACTCATCAAAAGAATCAAGCTCCATGTAACTCATATCCCACCAAATACAAACCCTCCGAAAAATATCTCTAACAACACTACAATTAAAGAACAAATGTTTTGAAGATTCAACACACGTCTTCGCATAAGAGGACATAGAATAGAAGGATACTATACTCTACGTGAAATGTTCCACCGAGTCGTTAAACCATTTATACGCACCTTCCAAGCGTAAACATTGACTTGAATAGGCACTTCTTTAATCCATCTTGTTTTTGAAGAAATATCTGGTAATCTATTGTTGTCAATATACCTTCGCGCCGAAGCAACTGAAAATCCCCGACCCATTTAAGATCCACGACCACTATCCTCCGATGGACTTAACATCACTTCCCTCCAAAACTGTCCAAAAAGATACCCGACATGTGTTCGAATTCAAATGGCCCACTAGGCGGCAATCCTACGCAAAGAGGAAGCTAAAAGGAAGTCTGCTCAAATTTGAAAGCTACCGAAATGTGTTTGTTACCTCAACGCATAAATGCGTAGAAACCTCTTATCAATCTGCTGCTTCCCCCTTCACCGATCTTCCAAAAAAATATCGACCCATACCCAACTTCTTAAGCATCATACTTATAAGATCAATTCATGAGAAGCAACCTATCCCATTTCTTAAATAATATCACACCAAATCGACGTATAATCCGACATCCCAGTCTCATCAATCTACCATCAACTCCATGTAATAGCATGAATGACCCTAACCCTAACGATCACATTGATTAAAAAATCGCCGAACTTCCATTTTAAACATTAACGCTCTATTAAGCACGAATAAACTAGAAACACCAAGACCTCCTTTCTCCTTTGACGTCAAGACTTTATTCCAACTAACCCAAATCGACCTTTTACTATCAAGATCATTACCATTAAAAAAGTGACACCGGATAGATTCCATACGTTGTAGAACCAACATAGGAACCTTAAAAATAGACATATGATAAATAGGCATAGAACCAAAAACCGCTTTAAGAAGAGTGAGCCTACCTCCAATAGACAAAGTTTTCATCTTCCATTTAGAAAGTCGATTCACCATTTAGTCCGAGACATACATCCCCCTACTTTCGAGCCAAGAAAAGAAAACACTGAGTAATAAGAATTCCACAACCAATAGTCCTCGTAACTTCTTTGACCTTCTCTATCAGAAACCGTAACCCCATTGAGTTTACAATTTAACTAAGATAATACTTAGACCCAAAGCCCGTTCAAACACTTTAACATATACAATAAAGTATCAACATGTCCGCTTACTCCACGACCCATGAACATAGCATCGTCGCATAAAACAAAGTGAATAAATAGTCATATGAACGATTAATCATGATACCATTAAACATACCCCGCATCCCCACTCTTTTTAAAGGATAAATTGAAGACTCTCCAAACCCAATATAAAAAAGAAAAGGAGATAACAGGATCACCTGTTTTAAGCCTTTATAAAATATGAAATTCCTCGTCTTACTTTCCATTTTACTAAAACCGAACCACGAGAAGATCGACGGCATTCTTGAATCCTACCACACCATTTAAGCACCAAAGCCAAAACGATTTAAAACGTCTCCTAAAAAATCCCAACGGACGAATCATAACCTTTTCAATCAATCTTGAAAATAAACGTTTGATTTTTTTCTGCTTTGACACCCTTGAAGAACCTCGAATGAGAGATGAGCGTACCGTCTAGAATTTGTCTAATTCACCACAAAAGCCGAAGAACCTCACTAACTAAGTCCACCCATCACACCAACAGCCGATTAGCCAAAATTTTGCGAAAATTATTTAAATATTCTCTTATAATAACATATTGTGACGAAAGTCCTTTTAACCAATTTAGCATCCGGAATCTCTTAGGGATCAAAGCTGCAATAAACACGCATTACAACCTTTAGGAAATACCGGAAGTAAAAAAATGTGAAGCCGCCGCCACTACATCCTTTTCAATAGAAGACCAATAATCATCTAAAGAAACCAAACGAAAACTCACAACCTGTCCCAGATATTTATAAATTCACAATCCCACACCGGCGCTGCTTAAACCTCTTGGTACGAAATATCACCTTCCAATTCATTTTTTTTCAGCTCACTAATCGTACGAGGAAAATCAATATTGATTACTGGTCGAATAACGACCTTTTATTTTAATCATTATGATGAAGGATGTTTACGGGTTGAGTAGATTTAAGTAATGAAAAAACTAAAAGTCAAGGTCGGGTTTTTCTTACTTTTTAGCAGGATTACAGTTTTATCCTTAAATAATTAATTAATATATTCTAATTATAATTTCAATCAAAATTAGACTATTAATTTGGGACTAATTATATTAGTTGAGTCGGAAGCATGGTTAAACATTTTAACATTAAGTGTAAACCCCCGTATAGTACTCTTGTTTTAGTTAATGATACACCCATTATTAAGTCACTCAACTCCTCAGATAATAGAAATAGTGTTAAGACCATTTAGAGGGTTCAACCCTTGACTCAGAGAACAGGGCCAAGCCCATTTAGATGAGCTTATCCTGATTAGACATGCAAATCCAAACCGATTTTTATAAAAAACCGGTCGAAAAAATCGAAACCGGTTTTTTTAAAAACCGGGTTTTTTTTAACCGGTTCGGTTAAATATAACCGAACCGGTTAGACCGGTTTTCGGGTTTTTAATCATACCGGTTTTTTACCGGTTTTAACCGGTTTTTTTTTTTTAATTTTTTTTTTATAACCGTTAATAGTTTTTTAAAAAAAACCCTGTTTTTAACTACTTAGAGTACACTAATATGTTAATTAAAAAAACACTAATAGTATTTTAAAAAAAAAAGTTTTTAAAAAAACACTACTTGAGTACACTAAATAACGCGACCACAAATAGATTAAAAAAAAAATCTTTTTTGACTACTTTGAGTACACTAATATGATTTCGAGGGTGATGGCCATGCGAAAGCTCCGAAATTGTATAGTATTTATATATTTTTTGATGTAAAATTGTATTGTTTAAATAAAAGTTATGGTTGTATATTTTAGTATGTTTCTGGGCAAAAAAAAAGTGTATGATTGTATTGTTTAGTAGTTTTCCGTGTATTTTAATTAAATGTTATGGATAATTTAACAGTTATTAAATAAATGTTCAAGTTTTAAATTCTAAAAAAACCGAACCGGTATAAAGACCGATTCCGAACATTAATCACCGAAAAAACCGAAACCTAAAAAAACCGATCCGAAAATTATAATCCAAAAAAAACCGATTGCCGAACATTTATAACCGAAAAAACCGATTTCGGAAAACCTAAAAAAACCGAACCGGTTTTAGAAAAAAACCGGTTTTTTTTAAAACCGGTTTTTCTAATTAACCGAAAACCGTTTTAAACCGATAATTTGCACCCCTAATGCCGATAACAAACCGATTTGATCAATTCCTCAATGACTAAAACCTAAACACTCATAACCAAAAAAAAAAGTAAAATGCAAAATACATCCATGTGGTTTCAACTTTCACATATAATACATCTCTATTAGAAACTATGTGCATATACATTCCTTCTTTAGTCAAACTTTTTGCCAGCAATACATCCCTGATAACGAACGATGCAAATAATTTTCCGTTACTCTCACAGGGATGTTAGTGTAAAAGAGGATACTTGGTTATATCCCGTATGAAAAAGAAAATACTTTTGGTTTATCATGGGTTCGGGATTTTTTTGTTATCCATTATGATACATTGGGGCTATCTTCGTGACATTCTGTTTTGAAGAACCGTCACCGCTTGATTAAGAATGTCTCATCAAATAAACTAGTTATAGCTATAAGTTTTATTTTGTTATTCTACTCTTGTCCGAGCATTACGAGATTTCGCCGCTCGGAACTGCGAAGGAGCATTAGAGTATAGTGTTTAGTAGGCCAATCCCGTTTGTTTACTAGGGTCCCGTTAGGGTTCAATATATGTCTCATGGTAGTCACAAATATTGTGGTAGAATAATACATTATACGTACGGGTTTTTCATTGTCTAAAATACACAAGTTTTGAAACATTTACAAACATATATATTTTTAAGTATAACATTGTATAAACTTGTTAAATACTGGAGTACAAATTTAGAATAATTATGACATCAATAACATTTAAATATGGAATTACATTATTCATTTTATTCTTCAAACATAATAATACTCCTTAAATCCATATTGATTGTCCGTGTTTTTTCTCCCACATTAATTATCCACTTAAACAAAAATAGATAATTTTGATAAGGTATATCATAACACTTGAAGATTATAACAAAAAAGAATTTATCAATTAATTGGTTAAAGATAAAATTATCATTATGCAAAAAAAATAAAAAATAAAAATAAAAACTATAATCATTACGTTTTTTTGCGTTTTTTGTTATAGACAAATAATCATGAGACGAAAGGAGCAACTCTAACCCGAAGATGCATAAATAAGGGGCCGTTTGCTTTAAGGGATTTATTCGTGGATTTAAGATTTGGAGTGATATTTAATGTTTGGTTGAAATTTGTATGGTCAATATTTGGACTCGGTCCATATTTTTTGGGATAATCAAATCCACACACAAGAGCCGGGATTTTAGTTTGACAGCCACTATCTACTTTTTATATTATTTTTTCAAATTCATTTTCTATCGTAATGCGTGAGTTCTTCCTTTTGTTTATATATTTTAATATAATAATAATATATTATTCATTTTATATTATATTTTCTCTCTCTTAATCCTAATCCAAATCATAAAGTTAAACCCATCTTTAACCAAATGGGCCCTAAAATAAAACTTATCCTAACCGACCGTCACGTGCATGGAATACCACATACCAACGTGTAGAAATTGGAAAAAAAAGTAATTGTATGATTTAATTTACCAAATTTGGTTATTCATCTTACACTTACCTTTATATATAAAGACTATTGCTATTCTCCACATAAAATCCGAGAAATCGGTGAATCGAGCCGATTCGCTCAATCCGAAACCCAAAAAAAACGATAACTGAAACCTAAAAAAACTCACAAAATCGAAAAACCGCCTATCACTGTCCGGTTTCAATTTTTTACTTTTAGTTATCCGCAATTATCTGAACTGAACCGTGTATAATATCCATCTAGGTTTCGACAAACCATTGATAAAAATATACAACTATAAAATATAAAAGTGCACTACAATTTATCGTATATCGAATATTTAGTTGCCTTAATGTGATCATTACCGAACGATCATTGATACATATGATTAAAATGATCTTAACTGATAAACGTCATGTAATAGTATTAGATTATTTTTACATATTATAATATGGAATTTTTTATTACGAAGAAATAATTTTACTATGACTCTAATCTCTTTAATAATGTTATTTAATTTTACTACAAAGTCATGTTACGTTATAATTTAAGTTATTATTCGTCCGATTCAATTCTACTAATTTTTTAGAATGGTTAACTGTGACTCGAGACCGGTGTTAACCTCTCATTTCGGTACCCGCATGCACGTTTTAATCCTCTTAGTACGATCGACTTCAGATTGTAAAATGAGCTACCCGACCCGTCATAGATTTTTTTAAAATCACCAACCAAACCACCTCGTGAACACCCTAGTAAGAATATTTAATATTCTCCGTATATATATGTAACCAAACACATAGAGCATAGGCTAATGATGGGCTAAGTCCTACATAATAAATGGGCCTAAATGAGTTATTAAGTGGGTTTTTACAAATAAGGTGAAGCCCACAAATGATAAATGAACGAAAATCGAATGGGTTACTTAGAGATATCCTTTACAAGTTATATATTTAAAACAAAAGGATGTATAGTATGTTTGGCTATTTAAGTGAGAATATATGTATGCTCTAGCTAGGTAGCCAAGTGACACAATGTAAACGGAATTCTACAACACTGTAAGATAAGGCTAAAAATCTAAATGGCATAGCACTCTTTAAGATTTTGAAGAGCTTGAATCATCATCTTGGCTCGAATATATCAAGCATATCAGACGCTGAGCCGCTCCATATGTCATCTGTATTCTTTCGTATTGCTCATACTTCACTTCCTTCCTCTTCATTTCCTATTTTTAAACAAAACTAAATTTCTCAGCTCCAAGACCACTTATATAACCAAATATAATAAAGTAAATACATTAGACATCCTAGTGCACGAGATCTTATATACATGTGGCATGTTAACCTTTTCTGTAATCCTTGAGGTGATATTTCGGGTAGTCGATCCCTATAACTGAACTTGGTAACCCAGCTACTCCTGCTAATACAAGTCCATAATGTGGTACATGTCGCAATCCATCTTTCAGCGCAAACTGTGTATGTGAACCAGGAAATTACAGATTATTTGTAGCTGTTCTCTGGAAATGAGCACGATATGAATTTAAAACAGCTGGTACCTTAAAATCCAACCGTTGTTATTTACTTCCATCTTCAAAGGTTAAGAATCTTTACATATGGATATTGGTGGCTATTTTCGAGAAAGTATTTATCCATGTGTGTGGCATGGCGGGTAGGAAAAATGTGAATATTCAGGTAGATGTGTGGCCGCCAATGGGAGATTTTGATTTGAAATAGGATATGAGACAGAAGGTTGGTCTGGTACTGCTTGAGGAGAATCCGTTGCACCGGCAACACAATCAAGAAAAGCTGGACATTTCCAGCTTAGACTTTTAAAGTCACTGGTTTGGAAGAAGAAACTTGTATCGGGCATAGGTAGCAGAAGTGAGGAGATATAGCATAGGGGTGTGGAAGGACATCTTCATGTCAAAGAACCAAAAGGAATTCATCTAAAAAATATTTATCTTTTAAAACTTTGTGGTTCATTTTAACGCAACCCAACAAAGTTTTAGGGTACAATGGCATATTGCTGAAGAACAAAAGAAAATATCGCAAGAAATATCTATGTAGCAATACAAAACCAAAACCAGTGCTTGTTTTAAACACTTTGAAGATAGCTCTAGCAACAAGCATGAGATATAAAGAGCACCACTTACCTTAAAGAGCTAAAGTCTTTTCCAGCAACTCCCATGCAATTGCAAAACCATCCGATGAAGATGTAGCCCTGCCCAGCTCCACCATGATTCCGTTCACAACCAGCCTCCTGTTCAATCAAAGGATGTTTAGGTGCATAATAAATAAAATAAAATCTATATTAATATTAGATACCAGTCCTGATTTAAAATATTGGTATACCTTTCAAAGATGAATATCAAGTTCTTATGAATTTTCTGTCCAGAACTAAAAATCAAGTTTCTTATGATTTTTCAAGGGGAATGAACAACACGGCTTCTAGGGTAACACATTCCATTATGACATATATACTAAACGATACTGGTGTGATTAAAAGAGACCGGAAGCAGCGACGTGTGCAATAGTTTCTCCTTGTTCTCCATTGAGTTAAGCCAAAAAGAGTGTTTAAAAGGAGACCCGATGAGCGACGTGTGCTATATAGTTTTTGTAGCAAATCAAAGCTTTTGACTTGGGTAGAGTCAACTGGTAGACTAATTAAATGCTGAAATTCTATATGAACTGGCATTCAAGCATTGTGCTTGCTGCTTAACATGTCACAGGAAATCACCGATCATCTGTTCTACTTCTACATCAGGGTAGTATTTTTATTTGTGGCAACGTTTATAATATGATCATGAGTATTACAAGCCATAGTAGATTTTATACCAACCATACAAATTGACACACATACAATCCAATAAAAAAATACATTTACTTAGTCAATTTCTACATGTTAGGCCACAGGCAATCAACATTTTTTGTAGCCTTCGAAGAAAGATATTATGGGCTGCAAAAGAGCATGAAACCACAATGCATTACATTAGTCTATAATAAAATATCTAATACCGATAAGCTCTAAAGCACTGAAGCAATTCATGAAAAAGGAGTATGACATACAACAAAATCATTGTGCACACTTTATTATCTATTTTTTTTAATTATGTATTCTAGAATAGGATGTCTTCAGCATCATCGTGCATCTATGTTCATAATCATTCTAAGGACCAAAACAATGATACAACATAGTAAAATAATTTCACTCAAAATCAATAAATATGTTGTCAGAACACCTAAACTAATATTAGTAATATACATTTAAGTTCTGGTCAGTTAGAATAAAATTAGAATGAAGAAAAAATAAACACAGCTTAAAGCCTTACACAAAATTCCGAAATTGTGGGTTCTCAACTATACAATTCCGAAAAAATTATACAAGAAATTAAATTTCATTCCATCTCAACAACCCCTCTGTACAAGTGATATCTAACTTGTATAATACATTTAGTTTGTTAGTTTACTTCTTTAAATACCCTCTAGTGAAATTATCATCACATTACAAAGTTATGTCACCAATTGGTTTTGGCTGGCCACCAATCTGGATGGAGGGCAGGGCATAGCTGTACAATGGTGCCTGAATCAAACGTGAACGGGGGTAAAGCCACAGAGGTTTGACCAAATGCTGGAACAGGTGTCGGAGTTTGCATACAATCCTCTACCATACCGTCCATACTCATGTCATCGTAATTATTCGTTGTAGCACCAGTTCCAAATACATGAGAATCCTCAGCCACCATACTGTCCACACTGGTGTCAAATACAGGTGTCGGAGTTTGCATAGAATCCTCCTCCATACCGTCCATACTCATGTGATCATTACATGTAGTACCAAATCCGGAAGACTTTTCCGGGTCCCAAGTGGACCAAAATATGCTGGTAGCCGGTCCACTAGTGGAATTACCAAATACAGGAGTCAATGGAGATTGATTTTGGGTTGGGGTTGAAAAGGACGAAGGAGGACCAGCACCAGCACCAAATGAATATTTTGTTGAACCACGAGTACTAGATGCACCAAACACCACAGGCGATGTAGTAGCAGAAGGTGTAGGTGTCGCAGATGCCCCGAAATTATATGTAGTACCAAATCTGAAAGACTTTGTCGGGTCCCAAGTAGACCCAAATATGCTGGTAGCGGGTCCACTAGTGGAATTACCATATTTACCCTCTGATGATGCAGTCATGGAACTAATACCGAAACTGGATGATGTGCCGATAGTAAAAGCTGAGGACGAAAAAGGAGAAGTCCCAGAGGTAGAAGATGGGATGGAAGTGGTCCCAGAGCCAAACAGAGAAGGCACGAACGGTGTAAGAGCCACAGATGCCTGTGTGTTTGCCTGAAATCCATTAGAGACATTGAAGAATGATGCATGTGACTGATTCTTAGTGGTTGAAGTAACTGCTAGAGAGCTAGAGCCAAAGAGTCCACTTCCAGTGGTGGTGGTGGTGGTGGTGGTAGAAAAAGGTGTACTAGCAAATGGTGAGTTGGATTTCAAATCCTTGTCATTTGTAACACTGGTGTTCCCAGTTTCCGCCACTGAAATTGTTGGTGTTGTTGAAGTAGCAAAACCGAAACCGAAAACTAGAGTTGGAACAGACGAAGGGATAACTGGTGTTGGGGTAGAAGTAGAGAAGATAGCAGCAAGAGTACGGGTGGTGGTGGTGGATATACCATTTGTCGGTGTACCTGGAAGAGCAGTAGAGGCTGGAGCATCTAAGTTTCCAAATATGTTTGCAGCCTTCTCATCATTCCCCTTTCCATCCTTGGACTCGGATTTCCCAAATATATTTGCAACGATGTCAGCCGCCAAAGCTGTCTCTTGTTTATTACTTTCATCCAAAACTTGAGTCTCATCATCATCGTCCATCTCAAATGAATCATCCTCAGGTACACTCATCTAAAATGCGCACTTCTTCTAAACAGCTGTTGGTCCATTATCTTCAACTTTTTCCGTGCCTTTGGAGGTCAGCTCTCGACTATGAGCAATATCTAACGTCAATATCGTGGGTGATTTAGTTGAGCCTGAACTTTTTTCCTTTAAATCCACTTCTTCAAGGTGCTGCAATACTTTTGTGGCTGTTTGAGTGGACTCTGTAGGAACATTAGTGTAGCCCGAGACTCATCCCGAACCATGCATGCTTGTGTCTCTATTTTGTTCAGCTCCCTAAATGATTTTTGGTTCAGACTCGTTCATTAGAAGCAGCTTCTGACTCGCGTGGTCCGGCTGTTGAAGTGTCGTGTATCCGAGTTCTCTATCTCTTATCGTTAAGAGATTAGCTTTTTGCCGAGTTCTACGCAGTGGACCACCCGATCCAATATCACCGTCTCGTACAGAACTTCTATGTTTTAAAGCAAGATTAGGTTTTTGTCGAGATCTACGCAGTGGACCACACGATCCAATATCATCGTCTAGTACAGAACTTGTACGTTTTAGAGCCTGACAAAGAGCGTGAAAACACTGTTAGAAAAAATAGAGGCATATGTGTTGATCTGGGTTATCTTTTATCCATAGAGGTCAACTTCGTAGGGTTAGAAGACTTAACTACAAAGAATATGGGTCAAGCAGGTGGACAGCACCAAAAGTGTGTTAAATTGCATAAACTTCCTAGATCTGTTAAGTAAAATAAAACAAAAGCTGCATATTGCTATAATAAAAATGTAATACTCATATTCAGCATGTTTTATTTATAGAAATCAGGAAAGAATAAAAAGGGTATGTGCCGCCAGTCCACCCCGCTTTCTAACTTATCCATTTTTTACCCAGCCCATTTCACCCGTTACCCATTTAGCCAACTCGTACAGCCAGCCAATTTTGTCACCTCTATAAAGAAGAACATAGAAGAATGTTTGTAATCAAGGCATATTTCCAAGGAATACCATTTTCCCTCCATGCTGAAAGGCAGACCGAGAAGATGTCAAAGCTTCCTCACGGCCATAACTTGATGTGATTCCCTGAAATTATGTAAAAGTATACAGATTATACTTTAGTAATATTGAAAAGTACAACAGTATGTTGAATAAAGGTAGGCAGATCAGGCAAACCTTTCGGGTAAAAGTTGAAGGAGATGTGGCATATGGTGTGCGGGCCATGCTGTACATTGCCGGTCTGCCTCGAGATCTTGGTGTTGTGAATCCATTTGCAATTTTTGGGGCAATTAATGTATTTGGTGATTTTAAAAAGCCCGTTGCATTATTATGCAGCACTAAATCTTGTCTCAGTGCTACCTTAGAAGATGGTGAACTATACAGATTTGCTCGAGAAGATGACTCGTTGGACCTTGAATGCAAAAATGCTTTCAAGCGTTCGATTTCGGACCTGTTACAGTATATAACATCAGTAATGGCAGTTTCAAAAGCAAGTTTTGTGTCACACAAGTTGCATGTTATTGATAATTGAGTGCACTAAAACATGTGATATAAAGATACGGGTCACCACTCAGAGCAAAAGAAATAACATAGAAATACAGTAAAATGATAGACAGACCTAGTAAAGGTTTTTTGTTGCAACACTTGTTCAAGATCCGATATCCCAGTAGCAGCAGAAATACCGTGTTGCCCTTCCTCCCGAGTAGTCTCTGTTCACATAAATGCTGTCGTAAGGGGTATGTAGAGCATAATGCACATTAAAGTAAAGAAACGACATAGTGGCTAATTAACGTGAATCTTATACGCTCCACACAGATAACAATATAAATTAACTACATTTTTGGACTACCCGACAAGGACCAAAAGTGGACCAAAAATAGACGAGATCCGTTATATTTTGGACTAAAACCATATATACTCGGCAAAAACCAAAAATGTACAGTAGTTAACTCAATTAGCTAAACAATGAACAGAGAGTAACAAAATGTAATAAATAAACATAATTAAAATCAATAATGAAATTAACCTGACGGCTTCCGGTTACCAAAAACGACACCAAAAAGCTTATACGCACGGTCAACGATTTTGGTCAACAAGTTAGGGTTTTTCTTCCGTCGGAGAAGTGTTTTGCGGAGCTTTGATAGGTTGTGATTTAGATCTTATTGTGTTGCAGTATAGGCTTGCATTAGCCATATCCCTACAAGGATTCTTAAGAGCTTATCTAAAAATAAGCCTCAAAGGTCTCCTGCGGGCCTTTTTGGCTAGTAGATATAATAAAAGATCTAATGTTAGGTCTTATAGCTTTATTGCTTGCTTATTTCTTAGTTTCTAATTAGTTAATAGATTATGTTTAGCATATTATAGCTTATTGAAGTCTTATCTTTAGCATATTTAGTTTTTATAGCTTTAATATTAGTTTTAAGAAAAAAAATAAGTTGTTAAGTAGTTTCTGTTATTTTATAAGCTGTTTAACAGCTTATTTAGGGCTTTTCATTAAAAGTTTCTTTTATTAAAATTGCTTATTTTTAGGTGCCTAATAACTTTGCTTTTATAAGTTTTTTTTAAAAAAAAGGAAAGGTGGAAATCGGGAGTGAGCAAGACTCGAACCCACTGCCTCAACACTTTCAACCCTTTTATAACACACACCACACACTCACTACCACTGCGCCCTGGGGTCTTTTTCGTTATACATCTACATTATTTAATTCTTATACACGTTTTTCCATTTAAGCTTTATAAGCTATTTTAGCTTATTACACAGCTTATTCAATAAGCTGTGTAATCAAGCTTATTTTTCCTAGGTTCTAATTAGTTCAAGCTATTTTCTGTATTTTTCTAGAATTTTTATAAATAGGTTAGTATTTTTAAACATTTATTTTTGTTAAAAAATTTAAAAATCATAAAAAATAGAAAAATAATCAAAAAAATATAAATCTTTTTTAGAAATTTTTTTTTATCATAAAGTTTCTAGGAAAATTAGTTTTGCTTTCGTAGGGTTTAATTTGCAAAATTTTAATTTTTAAAGAACGGGATTCGTTCTTGTTCTCATTTTTCGTGTTTTAAAGCTCATTTCAACTCCGCTTTTGTTCTAGTTTTCTTTAAACTTACTTTTTAGTCAATTAGAGTCTATTTAAAAAGAAAAATTGAATTTAAGTTTAATTTTGGAAATTTAGGGTTTTTAACTGCCGTTTAGGGTTCCCGTTTTGCGTTTTAAGTTAAAGTTTGATTTCCCGTTATTTGTTTTCGTGCTTAATTGTTATCATTTGCTTATTTTAATTTGTAGAAGTAGATAATCAAATCAATCTTTGTTTCCAATTCAAATCATTGTCTGAACAACAAACGTGGTTTCAATTTCACAAATCGTTGGGGAATAACGACCCGGGAATCATACTTCCCGATTAATATACGTATTATATTATATATTTGTGAAGATTTTCCTTATTACCTTTGTCCTCAAGGGTAATTTGGTAATTTTCCATCATATTATATATTTTATTATTACGTGTGTTGGTTCTAACGAATCAATACACTCAATATAGTTCAAATCTAGAAGGTATTCAAGACAACCCACGACTGAAATCCCTAAACCCTTAGGGATTTTTGGTTTTTCCACTTAAACCAATCGAACCCTAAAACCTTTTGGGTTTTCAATTTTTCTACACTTCCTAGCTTGAAGATTGTAGTTTTGGTGTTCCTCCTAGCTTGACGTAACACAAACCTTTGCTAAGGTTTTCGGTTAAAGGGTGATATAAAAATTAGGGTTTTGCTACAAATCCTAATTAGGGTTCTTGGAAGGAATCCCATTATGTCTTGATTAAAGTTCTGAAATTTGTTAAAATCTTATGAAGCATATTATTAACAAACTAGATATTAGAACTTAATATGTGTTTTATGTTTCCCAATTAAGAACAATTTATTGTTGCTTAAATACTTAGTATTTAGAGAATTTTCTCTACTTACAAAAGTAAGTGGGAGCATCTATAAATCTTGAAGTGATTCAAGAACAAAATACGTTACCTTCTAAATCCACTTGTGAATGTCATACTAAGGTTAAACATGAAAATGTCGAACCAAAGTATAATGTAACTCTCATTCATAAATCCGCATGGATGCCTCATCACTTGAATGATATTTTAATATCAATGTTGAGGAATATTAGTTAGAGGGTCATAATAAGCCTGCTAACTAATAAGATGAATTATCACATCTTGAATCTGATAAATATCTTAGAACTATGAATGACAAGATGCAGTCTTTAAAAGGCAATCAAAGTTTAGAGCTTGATTGGACTTTTACCAAACAGTTAAACTGTTAGGTGAGAATGAGTTTCTTTTGAAGAAAGGCTCATAAGGACAAGATTGTATACATATTAATGCCTGACTAATGACTAGAGTTTTTAATCTTACTCAAGCAATTGACTATGATTAAATATTTCTTTTTCTACACGCATTAATTATATAAATATAACTAATTGTCATACAAATTTTCTTGAATCTGCAATATGGCGAATTAAGGATCATAACTCTTTCCTTAATGATTACCTTGCGAGGACGATGTGTAATCAAAAGGGTTATGAGTCTATATTTGTAATATGACAATTAATTTTTATAACTCTTTTCTTTATGATTACCTTTTGCGAGGACGGTGTGTAATCAAAAAAATAATCTTTATAAAGTATACAAGATAATAGAATCCAAGTGTGGATTGAATCATGCATCAAGGAGCTGAGATCTTAAGTTTAATCACAATATGGGTTTTGATTAAATTAATATAACTCCTGAGTACACCTGACATCAAGTGGGAGCACTATGTTTTTCCTTAAAAATTCATATGCTGTGTAACATATTGAAAGTATCATTCCATCTAAGCTAGATGTTAATCCTTGAGATTGGAATGAAACTTCACTTGGGAATTTAGGGAATAGAACAAACGACCTTGGAATAAATGTTTAATGAAATAAACATATGCGGAAATAAAGTCCAACACAATGCAAAACATCATTGAAGCAAGTCTTAAATGATATATTTCACTTGAGATAATTTAATACATGGATAGAAACCTTGTGTTTTTAACAAAGGATTCATCATGTATATCTTATATTGTGTATGAGACTGATTGTTACTTTTGCACAAGATCAAGATGAGCTAACAACAAAATCTAATTGAGAGTGATTTAGATGACTGTTAAAACAAATGTTTACGAATTATATAAGGCATAGTGTTGTTACACAATGCTAGAGAATAATCAATCCTAGTTAAAGTAGGATTTCATCTTTTATGATAAATGTACTAACTAAATATGCTCAGCTAAGGGCATCGTTGCATTACACATTAAAGAATGAGAATACTTTACATTTTAAGAAACTGTAAAGATGACTGTCACTGTCTGAAGAATAGTTTGTTGTTGACTTCAAATACCCCATTAAAGGTACTGTCACATTTCCATACTATGATACTTGCAATAGTATGCAAATATAACATACGACACTCATCATATCATTCAAATCCTTCACTAATTTGTGAATTTGAAACACGTATTCAGAAAGTTTACTCAGATAACTATTTAGCTGTCTTGTAAAGAAAGATTTGAGAATATTGGAAACATTGGACTTCAACTTTCTAATTAGTTTCATGCATATCTGTTTTAGTATTTGTATAATTGGGATTGTAAGACAAATATGAGTGTTGGTTATATTCTTTGAATATACGGATTGTTCTTGCCAAACTCATATGTATTCACAAGGGTTGCATATTGGATACCCTAACTTTTGAATATTTACTTTTGGATCCTTGTTATGAGTAAAATATCGAAAATGGTTTAATAAGTCATCCTTAAACTTGAGATACAAACAAGTTCTGTATGTGTGGATATCACTTTTTGTAATTATAGCCAAACGCTGTCTTGAAATATGGTAGTTATAAAAGCTATTTTTCGAAGTGTATGTGAAGCAACATCCACAACACTTGTAGTCAATAAAGGATTTGTTCCTCCACATTCTATGTGCAGAATGATACCATTGGGCCCTTCTCCAGATTTAATCAGATAAATGAATGGCCATTCTCAAAGGGTAATCTAAGATGATTCTTGATTACATTTGGTCTATCTGAATTATTTCTATAACGAGAAACTAAAATGTTAAACTATATGGAATGAGTTAGGATCCATATCCATGGTTTAATGGTATCTGAACAAATGGATGATTATATAGCAAGATAATACATAACCATTGAAAGCTGAGATTGTTCTTGAAACTATTATCTCAAGTATTTTTAATCTAAAGGTAATTGTGTGTGTTTGCTAGACGTTGCCAATTATTAGTATATTTGCAAGCCTGCTACTCCGCCTCCCAAGTGGGAGCTGTTGGAATATGGTAGTCGGTTCCACAAGTTATACGTTAGAAATATGTGAGCCTATTGGGGGCATACACGTTAAATACGAAGAGTATGGTTTACTTTACTATTTATATTTAAATAGTTATTTAATTAATTACTTGTTTAATTAATTATGTAATATATTCTAAATATAAAACCAAGGGACTAAAGTGGACAAAACCCGAACCCTGTGGATCTCTTTGTTTGGCCAAAACCCACAAGGGTGTAGAGGGGGTGTTTGTTCGGTTGGGAGAAAAGAAAAATGAAGGAAAAAGATTTGGTTTTAATTATAGTAATTATACTAATCTTTTCCTACAAGATTTAGGGTATTGGGGTGCCTATATTATAACAACCCACAATTTTCATCAATGTAATTATCCATCTATTAAATTAGATGCAATTTTCATCAATGTAATATCTACTTATTAAATTAAGTACAACCATTTTTACGGGAATACTTTTGCTTTATTCCACTCTTTATGCAACGTAACTTGCATAACCAAAGTAAACGAGCTCACGCAACCTACCAATGCCAACTATATCTACGTTTATAGCAAGTAAACGTCCTAATATGTCAAATATCGGGGTGTTACAGATTGGTATCAAGAGCCTCAGTTATAGAGAACAAGGTTAAAACCTGAACTATAACTACTTTTTCCATCCAAAAAAGTCCTCCGTGCCACTGCATTCCCGCATAGTATGTAAATGATACATAACTATTATACTATTATATAAATAACTTATGTTATTTTCCACTGGGTTGTTTCAGAAATATTTCTTCCAACACTTCCGACTATATCTACCCTATTATCATCCCATCTGATGTCGATGTTGAGGATGCCTTTTCCTCTACAACTACTCCTAACTATACTCCGGCTTCACCGGACTATTCCTCAGCTTCACCAGGAAACACCTCTCCTAATCCTTCGGATAATTTATCTAAGTATCTTTTGGCCTTGTTAGCCAGCTCACCTTTTCACGATGATCCATATATGAAAGTTATGCAAGCATATAATAATGCTACTAGTGATGAATCACATATTCCACTACCACAAGCACATATTGCTCCATCAACTGTTGTGCCTCCATATTCAATGTTTGATTCCCATAATTTCTTTCTTCCTGAAAAGACTTTACCACCTAAGAAGCGAGCCCGTTCCCGATCATCCTCCTCTACTTCTGCTCTACCTCAAGTGTTTGAGATTGGAGAAAGTTCTCATAAGACACCTCTAGAGCGCCATGAAGAATAAATCGAGACTATTCTAAATCACTTAGATGAGCTCCCTTTTAAGCTCATTGAGCACATAGAAGATATTATAGAAGGTCTTGGTAACGGTCGAGTAGTTATACAGCAAGATTTTGATCAACTCAAAACCAAACTTCATGAAGCCCGTGCTCAGATTGCTGGATTTCAGAGAAAGCAAGTAGGGCATGATGACGAGATTGTTCTTGCTCATGTCAGGATTTCTACTTTAGAGATACTCATCGAGGATATCCAGATTCTCCACCGATCAGATATGAAGAGTCTTCCGGATAAGATCCAAGAGCTCAAGAATCACAAGGGAGGACCATCAGACTACTAGACTAGATCTTTATCATTTACAGCTTTTGTTAGAATCCAACCACTGGACGTGTGGCATAAATAAAAACACTTGTCAAATTTTGACTATGTAAAATATGTAAGACAAGTTGTTTATGACTTAATACAGTGATGATTCCATTATATACTTCGATCAATAATCAAGACGTTGAGCATAATTTTTTTTGGAATCTAAGACTTCCAAATAAGAATGACATGTTAAATAAATTCAATATCACTAAGTATGAAATTTTTAATTTTTATACGATGACTTGTGATATGACTATCATTATATGAATTCTTATTCTGTGTTATCTTGTAAATGTTGATAGAATGGCTCCCAAGAGGACACCAACATCTGCAGCACTAGCCATGTCTCAGGCTGCCATCAGGAAACTAGTTGCTGATAGTGTTGCCGCAGCTCTGGAAGCACAAGCTGCTACCATGGCAAATACTGACAATACCAACAGGAACACCAGAGACAGAGAAGCTCCTGTAGCAAGAAAAGGTGGCTACAAAGAGTTTATGAACTGCCAACCTTTCAATTTCAAAGGTACAGAAGGCGCTATTGGCCTTATCCGCTGGTTTGAGCGAACTGAATTAGTGTTTTCCCATAGCAACTGTACCGAAGACTGCAAGGTAAAGTTTGCTACTAGTACTTTAACTTAAGAAGCCTTGTCCTGGTGGAATTCATTTGCCTAGCCTATTGGAATAGAAGAAGCTTACAAGATTACCTGGGTTGGATTCAAGAAGCTTTTGATAAAGAAGTACTGTCCCCGAACTGAGATCCAAAAGATAAAAGACGAATTTTACCCTCTGACTATGAAGGGGAATGATCTCAAGACATATGTGAGGAGATTCCAGGAATTGGCAACCTTATGTCCCACTATGGTGCCAGATTTTGAGAAAATGATAGAAGTATTCATCGGGGGATTGCATCGAAGTATTGAAGGGAATGTTACCGCCTCTAAAAATCAAACTCTCGAGGAAGCCATTAACATAGCCCAGAGGCTAATGGACCAGGTAACAAAGCACACTCCAGTGCAAGTATCAAGTGATCACAAACGAAAGTTTGATGACAAAAGAACTTTCAACAACAACAACTACTGTAACAATAATAACAACAACTGCCGTAACACCAACACCAACAACCACTACAATAATCACCAACCACAACAGAACAAAAGACAAGAAACTGTCAGAGCTTATGCTGCCACTCCAGCTAAGAACAATAGGTATCTTGGAAACCTCCCATTGTGTAGAAGACGTGTTCTACATCACACAGGACCTTGCACTGTTAAGTGTAATACTTGCAACAAGGTAGGCCATTTGACCAAGAACTGCAGAAATAAGGGGCCAGCCACTAGAAGTAATCTGCTACCAGTGACAGTTACTTGTCATGCCTGTAGAGAGAAAGGACATTATGCAAATCAGTGCCGAAAGACCACCAACAACAATGCCCAGGGGAGAGCTTACATGTTAAGGGATATGAATGCTCACCAAGACCCTAACGTAGTTACGGGTATGTTCCTTCTAAACCAACATCTAGCTAGAATATTATTTGATTCTGGAGCCGATAAAAGCTTCGTATCCATATCTCTTGCCTCTATGCTAAATACCCCACCCATTACAATAGATACCTTTTACAATATCAAAATGGCTGATAGAAACCTAGTAAGCACAAACATCGTTATCCAGGGTTGCACCCTGACTTTGTTAAACCAACCTTTCGAAATTGATCTCATTCCGATTAAACTCGGTAGTTTCGACGTCGTCATTGGTATGGATTGGTTATCCAAGTATCATGCTAGAATTATCTGTGATGAGAAAGTCGTCCACATCCCCATCGACGGTGAAACTTTGATCATCCAAGGTGATCGAAGTAAAACCCGACTACATCTCATATCCTGTATAAAAACTGAAAGATATATATCCCGAGGTTGTCAAGTTTTCATAGTCCAAGTAATGGAGAAGAAGTCAGACGAGAAAAGACTAGAAGATATCCAAGTAGTTAGAGAATTCCCAGAAGTTTTCCTTAAAGATCTACCCGACCTTCCTCCTGTTCGTCAAATAGAATTTCAAATCGATTTGATTTCAGGAGCGACACTAGTAGCCCGAGCACCTTATAGATTAGCTCCTTCAGAAATGTAGGAACTATCTGACCAACTACAAGAGTTAGCAGACCGAGGTTTTATCCGACCGAGTACTTTGCCCTGGGGAGCTCCTGTCTTATTTGTTAAAAAGAAAGATGGATCTTTCAGAATGTGTATCGATTACCGGGAGTTGAATAAACTCACTATAAAGAATCGTTATCCATTACCCAAGATCGATGATTTATTCGACCAACTTCAAGGTTCGAGTGTCTACTTGAAGATTGACTTAAGATCAGACTATCATCAATTGAGAGTTAGGGATGAAGATATTCCCAAGACTGCTTTTAGAACAAGATACGGACACTTCGAATTTCAAGTAATGCCATTTGGGTTAACTAACGCACCTACTGTATTCATAGACCTCATGAACCGTGTGTGTAAACCATACTTGGATAAATTTGTGATAGTGTTCATTGATGATATTCTTATCTACTCCCGTAACAAAGAAGAACATGCAAATCACCTGAGAATAATCTTGGAATTACTCAGAAAGGAGGAATTGTATGCCAAGTTCTCCAAGTGTGATTTCTGGATCAGTATCGTGCAGTTTCTTGGACACGTAATTGATAGTCAAGGAATTCATGTTGACCCCATCAAGATTGAAGCAGTTAAGAATTGGGCATCCCCTACCACACCTACAGAAGTACGCCAATTCTTAGGACTCGCCGGCTACTATCAGAAATTTATCAAAGATTTTTCGAAGATCGCAAAGTCTTTGACTGAATTAACCCAAAAAACAAAAAGTATATCTGGAGAGAAGACCAAGAGTCAGCTTTCCAATTGCTAAAACATAAACTTTGTGAAGCTCCAATCTTAGCATTACCAGAAGGAAACGATGACTTTGTCATTTACTGTGATGCATCCCATCAAGGCCTGGGAGCAGTGTTAATGCAAAGAGAAAAAGTTATTGCATATGCATCCCGATAACTCAAGCCTAATGAAGAGAACTATACCACACATGATCTCGAATTAGGAGAAATAGTGTTCACTCTTAAAATTTGAAGACACTATCTGTATGGCACAAAGTGTACTATGTTCATTGATCATAAAAGTCTTCAGCATATGCTTGATCAAAAAGAGTTGAACATGAGACAACGCCGTTGGTTAGAATTGCTTGCAGATTACGATTGTGAGATTTGCTACCATCCAGGAAAGGCAAATATTGTAGCAGATGCCTTAAGCCGGAAAGAACGAATCAAATCACTCCGAGTTAGGGCATTAGTCATGACTCTTCACCCAAAATTACCATCACAAATCCTCGAAGCCCAAACTGAAGCAATCAAAGAAGAGAACATCAAAGCTGAGAACCTACGAGGAATGGACAAAGCATTTGAAATATGTCCTGATGGAACCCGATGTATCAAGAATCAAAGTTAGTTACCACTCTTTGGTAATTTAAGAGACTTGATCATGCATGAATCCCATAAATCAAAGTATTCCATTCACCCAGGTTCAGACAAAATGTATCAGGATCTAAAGAAACTCTATTGGTGGCCTAACATGAAGGCAATCATCGTAGAATATGTTGGAAAGTGTTTAACATGCTCTAGAGTTAAAGCGGAATGTCAGAAGCCATCCGGCTTACTGATACAACAAGAGATTCCTACATGGACTTCGTTACAAAACGATGGACTTCATTACAAAACTACCCAAAACGTCAAGCGGACATGACACAATTTGGGTCATTGTAAATCTTCTTACCAAATCAGCACATTTCATCCCCACCAGAGCAATAGATAGTATGGAAACCCTTACAAGGTTATATATAAAGGAAATTATCTCACAGCATGGAGTACCGATATCTATCATCTCGGATAGTGACAGTCATTTCACATCCAGATTCTGACAATCATTACAAAGTGCTTTGGGTACTCAATTAGACATGAGTATGACATATCATCCCGAAACTGAAGGGCAAAGTAAAAGAACTATCCAAACACTCGAAGATATGCTTCGAGCCAGTGTTATAGATTTTGGAAAAGGATGGGAAAGAAACTTACCATTGGTAGAACTTTCCTACAATAACAGTTACCATGCCAGTATTAAGGCAGCACCATTTGAGGTACTTTATGGTCGAAAGTGTAGATCACCTGTCTGATGGGCCGAAGTTGGAGATGTTCAACTTACGGGACCAGAAATAATCCATGAAACCACTGAGAAAATAGTTCAAATCCGACAATGCTTGTAAGCTGCAAGAGACCGACATAGAAGTTATGCCAATATAAGACGTAAGCCTTTAGAATTTCAAGTTAGAGATCGTGTTATGTTGAAAGTATCACCTTGAAAAGGTGTCATTCATTTTGGAAAGCGAGGAAAGCTTAACCCTCGGTACATTGGACCATTCAAAATCCTTGAACGGATTGGCCCAATGGCATACAAACTAGAGCTTCCTGAAGAGCTCGGTAATGTCCACAGTACTTTTCACGTTTCTAATCTAAAGAAATGCCTATCTGACGAATCCCTTGTCATTCCAATGAAAGAATTTCAACTTGATGATAAGCTCAACTTTGTGGAATAACTCGTAGAAATCATGGATCAAGAAGTCAAACAACTTAAACAAAGTCGTATTCCTATAGTCAAAGTAAGATGGAACTCTAAGAGAGGACCAAAATTTACATGGGAACGCGAAGATCAAATCCATGTTAAGTATCCCCATCTATTCTCAAACACCACTCCTGCATCCAACTAAATCTTGGGACGAGATTTCTTTTAAGGGAGGGAGACTATAACAACCCACAATTTTCATCAATGTAATTATCCATCTATTAAATTAGATGCAATTTTCATCAATGTAATATCTACTTATTAAATTAAGTACAACCATTTTCACGGGAATATTTTTGCTTTATTCTACTCTTTATGCAACGTAACTTGCATAACCAAAGTAAACAAGCTCACGCAACCTACTAATGCCAACTATATATATGTTTATAGCAAGTAAACGTCTTAATATGTCAAATATCAGGGTGTTACATATATAAACACACCCCATATCCCTTATTCTTTAATTCATCAATTCTCTAAACACCTAAAGTTTGGGTGCTCTCTCCCTCTCCTAAAACCCTAACCGAATTCCTCATAGGAATTTGGGTTCTATCCTACATCCAAATTCAACCAAACACTTTTTAAGGTTTTGGTTTTCCACTTTTACTTGATCTCCTGGCTTGACTAATTCAAGGTACACGTGGTGGTTAATTGGTGATTCCTCATAAGTGACGAATTAGGGTTTTATTAATATAAACCCTAATTAGGGTTTGTTATATTGGTTCGACTTTAAAAGGGAACGCAAGGCGTGCGTTTGGTTTTGATATATTACATTTGGTGTTTGATCATGAAGAGAATACTAGCAATTTCTTACATACTTGCTTGACGTGTTTGTGTGAGCAACCGTAGAGGCATTTTATTTTAGACGCTTATTGTATTCAAGAATAATCGCAAAAGGTACGCTTTCCTTATTTAATGTGTTAACCTACTTGCCATAACTAGATCCATCCGCTGCGCACTCGTGGCTAAATTGATTAGCTAGATTAATAAATCTACGATATGATGTAAAGTTTGCCCTATTACATTTAAGTGTCAAGATATAATGTAAAGTTACTTCAACATCTTGACTACATGCTTTAGTCAATATAACTATGGTTAAATTATATGATCATAATCATGAAGTATGTAATTAACTTGAAATTACTATTGAACTCAAGAGTTTGCGTTCATAATTACTTTAGTTAGAATAATTATGTTCTTGTTAAGACATAATTATAAAGTCCTTGAATTTATCAATGACTCATAACATAAAGTAAGTAGTAAAATTGTTATGTCTTCTTGTTAACACATTAACATGATGTTCTTGAATTGTTCAAAGACTAGTAACGTATACTTGATATGTTCTGTTTTCTTGAAACACGTAAACATAGAGTTATTGTACTATTCAAAGATATATACGTTATAGCATGCAATTGGTGAGTATTTGATCAAAAAAGAATTAAGTTATCTAGGAAATTCTGATGGAGTCTCACAATTCCAATACTCATAGAATACCACATCATTATGGTATGTCTATTGTGTTGAAACAAACGATATTCATATTGTTTGATTAATGATAACTTTAATTGCTCTACCTCCAAAATCGATCAAGGTTAGAATTTTGAGTGTATCATGGATATGCTCAATATAGCTTCAACCTAGAAGGTATTCAAGACATTATCTATTTATGGATTGGGATGAATCTCATTATGTCTTGATTAAAGTTCTAAAATTTGTTAATATCTTATGAAGCATATTATTTGCAAGCTAGAGATGAGAACTGTAAAATGTATTTTGTTGTCCGAATTAAGAACAATTTATTGTTGCTTACATACTTAGTATTTAGAGAAGTATCTCTTCTTACAAAAGTAAGTGAGAGTATCTATAAATCTTGAAAATCTTCAAGAACAAAATACATAACCTTCTGAATTCACTTGCTGATGTCATACTGAGGTTAAACATGAAAATACCAAACCAAAGTATAATGTAACTCTCATTCATAAATCCATAAGGATGCCTCATCAATGGAATGATATTTTTATATCATTGTTGAGGTATATTAGTTAAAGGGTCATAATAAACCTGCTAACTAATAAGATGAATTATCACATCTTGAATCTGATAAATATCTTAGAACTATAAATGACAAGATGCAGTCCTTAAAAGACAATCAATGTTTGAGCTTGATTGATCTTTTACCAAACAGTAAAATGTAAGGTTAAAATGAGTTTCTTTTGAAGAAAGGCTCATAAGGACAAAATTGTATACATGTTAATGCCTGACTGATGACAAGAGTTTTTAATCTTACTCAAGCAATTGACTATGATTAAATCTTTCTTTTCTACACGCATTAATTATATAAAGATAACTAATTGTCATACATGTTTTCTTGAATCTGACATATGACGAATTAAGGATCATAACTCTTTCCTTAATGATTACCTTGCGAGGACGATGTGTAATCAAAAGGGTTATGAGTCTATATTTGTAATATGACAATTAAGTTTTATAACTCTTTTCTTTATGATTACCTTTTGCGAGGACGGTGTGTAATCAAAAGGGGTATTAGAGTTAAAAAATCTTTAAAAAGTATAAACAAGAAAAAAGAATCCACAGTGATTGGGGGGGGGGGGGGGAGATCATGCATCTAGGAGCCGAGATCTTAAGTTTAATTACAATATGGTTTCTGATTAAATTAAGATAACTCCTGAGTACACCTGACATCAAGTGGGAGCACTATGTTTTTCTTTAAAATTCATATGTTGTGTAACATATTGAAAGCATCATTCCAACAAAGCTAGAAAATAAAATTTTTTAAAAAAATTTCCCCCCCTTAGGTTTGGAATAAACTTCACTTGGGAAATTTAGGAAAATAAAATAAACACCCTTGGATATAAATGTTAATGAAAATAAACCCTATCGGAAATTAATCCAACACATTGCAATACATCATTGAAGCAAGACTTGAAATGAGATATTTCACTTGCGTTAATCTAATACATGTATGTAAATCTTGTGTTTTTTTAACATAAGGATTCATCCATGTAAATAATAAATTATATTGTGTTATAATACTGGTTGTTTACTTTTTGCACAAGAGCAAGAAGAGCAACCAACAACAGTATCTAATTGAGAGTGTTTAGATGACTAACAGCAACCGTATCTAATTGAGAGTGATTTAGATGACTGTTAAAACAAACGTTTACGAATTATAAGGCATAATGTTGTTTGTGTATACTGATGCTAGAGAATAATCAATCCTAGTTAAAGTAGGGTTTCATCTTTTATGATAAATCTACTAACTAGATATGCTTCATCTAAGAGCATTGTACCTTACACATTAAAGAATGAGAATACTTTACATTTTAAGCAACAGAAAGATGACTGTCTGTGAATAGGTATTGTTTTCGGACTTAAAATACCCTATAAAAGGTATTATTACCTTATCCATACTATGACTCTTGCAATAGTATACACGTGAACAATAAGACACTCGTCTTATTATTCAAATCTTTCACAATATGTGAATTTGAAACAATTATTCGAAAAGTTTACTCAGATGACTATTTAGCTTTCTTGTACAGAAAGAGTTGATCATGTTGGATACATTGGGTTTCAACTTACTAAATTAGTCTTATGCATATCTGTTTTTAGTTTTTGGATAATTGGGATTGTAAAACAATTTTTACTTTCTGATGAATGAAGATACGTGGTATTTGTCATTCATACATATAATAATTGTTATCCTATATTTGCATGTTTAATCCTTGAATGATTCATCATTCTAAAGATGTCCATTGTCGGTTAACAATATGGGAATATTTGTTACATAAGACAAATGTGAGTGTTGGTTGTATTCTTTGAATATATGGATTGTTCCCACCACCATACAATTCGCACTAAACTAAATAAAACTACTACAAATGTGTATACACAAGGGATGCACATTGGATACCCCACCCTTCGAATAATTACTTAACTTTTTAGAACATCGTCCTGAGTACATGTCGAATAATGGTTTAAAAGTCGTCCTTAGACTTAAGATGCAAGCAAGTTTTGCAATGTGTGGATATCACTTTTTGAGTCCAAGTCAAACGCTATTCTGAAAAAGGTAGTCATAAAGGTTATTCTTGGAAGTGATGTGAAGCATCATTCCACAACACTTGTAGTCAACAAAGAATTTGTTCCTCCAAATGAATATGTGCAGTATGATAACATGGGCCCTCCAGAATTAATCAGAATAATTGCAATGGCCACGTGACCAAAAGGGTAATACAAGATGATTCTTGATTACATTTGATTATAATCTGAATTATTTCATAACTAGAAACAATAATTTAAAACCCATATGAAATGAATTAGGATCCATAATCCCATAGGTTTAAGGTATCAACAAACAAAGGGATGATATTAAAGCAAAAAATAACCAATCATTAATAAGCTGAGATTGTCTTGAAACTTTTTATCTCATATTATTCATTATCCTAATGTAAAAATAATTGTAGTGGGTTGCTAACTTTTGCCAATTATAGGTATAAGTGTTAGGAGCTACTCCAACTCCCAAGTGGGACTGTGAGTTATGGTATCGGCTAACTACGTATACGTTTCGAATATGGTGAGCTTAATGGGGCCACACCAAATAAGACACGAAGAGTACATTATTAAATACTTAATATACTATATTTATTTATTATTAATGATTTAATATGCCTCACGTAATAATTAAATAACCCTTATTACCGTTATATTTTATACTAACATAACACTATTAAATATTAACCGAATGGACTAAAATTTGACAAAAACCCAACCTTGTGGGTGTCGACTTGTTTGGCCTACTCGTAAGCTTCTAGAAAGGGGTTTGAGATAAAAATTTAGAGACAAGACATAAGTATTGTATTGTGAAAAGGAATGATGAGGGTAATCCTAGTTTAATCTACAACTAGGGTTATAGGCTAATAAATCCCGCCCATCACCTCCCCAATTAATTCATTTCGAATCCGAAAAAAATACAAATCACCAAATTCACACATGACAAAAATTTCCCTACGAGAACACAAAACACATAAAACCATTCGCATGATAGTATTATGTAATAGAAGATCATAGCAAGTATGCATGTAAGAATGAAAAAAGTTAAAAGAAGGCACATAGCATTAGATAGCAATACAAATCGATGCAAATGGGTATACTGTTCGTTACCATTTTAATCTAGTGTGTGGTTCTTCATATATACAACAAAGGACTGTGTAGTCCATTATTGTTGTCGTTTGATTGTGATCCCACTGACCTTAGTTCGATTCTGATGCCGTAAAAGAAGCATACACTATCGGTGTTTGAAGCTCGTGAATTGCGTACTTGTTCGACGTGTTGTGTGAGCAACGTAGAGTGTAATTTATCACTCCGTTTCAAAGATCAAGATCCGGCGTAGATTATTGATTTAATTCAATTGAACAAAGAGGTAAGCAATATTTATTTTGTTATATATATTTACTTTATTAAGTGTTAAATTCTACGTGCCATTAGACTAGATCCAAACCGCAGCGTACACGTAGCTAAACTGTACCTAAGAAATGTTAATTCCCCAACAGTGAATGGCCGACGATGTGATCATGAATAGAAATAACCCAATAGAAATAAGAATTTGTTTTTTATTGTTTAAGATTGAGAAAATAAAGAAAAAATGAGTATAATTGAAATTCGGAGGTAATAATGTATCCTGGATGGAGAAAGCCCAATACTTGTAACTCCCTTTCATTCACATCATGAGTTTTAGGTTCAAACAATAACAAAACAGAAAACATCAAAATTTCCTGTTTCCATCCAGTTTTGTTACCATTCAGGATATTAAGTAAAAAAGAAACAACCCCAAGTCACTCTTTTAACTGATCAAATTATAAAAAATAACGTTTACCATAGTGTTTACACACAAAGTTGCTACAGTAACTCTTTTTAATATTTTTTAATTCCTAATGAACAGTAACTTTAATCTTAAACTAATACCAATACTACGTGTCTCAAATTTAATACACCACACATATTCACACACACCACAACACATCAACACTAAAATCACCACCGCCTACCTCACCCAAAAAACACACACAATGCCAGCTGCTTTGTGGTGTTTTTTGATTTTTATGTGTGATGGATTCTGGTATAACTGTGTCATGGGTCTTGGTGTAATGATGGTACACTTCGTGTTGTGGGGGTATTTTGTTGGTGCTGCTTTTGTGGCTTATTTTTTGCGCTTACGGGATTCAGAATAAAAAAGGTATTTTTATGGGAGTTATATTCTTAATGATATCATCTGCATGATAATGATTCGATTGTTTTGTGTTTGTTGACGTGTTGGAAAATAAGTTTTCTACTTCGGTTAATGATTTTAAAGTTACTTGGATTTGTTTTCGGTTTTTGTGGTTGTTGGTGGATGCCATCGTTTTAGCGAGGCAAACTATTGGGTTTGCAGCCATGTCGGATGCTCACTAATTGTTTTCAATCAACCCGAACCCGTTCGCCTAAAGTTTGAACGTCCGCGTCTTGGAGGGCAAACTGTTTAGTTAGCAGCCATGACGGATGACCACTTTTTCGATTTTCAGTTGATGTATAGGTATTAATGATTAACAGCCAAAATTGACACCATGGAGAATAATACAGCTTACTATATTGTGTTCTTGTCTTTTTGAGACCAAATATACAGAGGCATACTGTTTTGTGAGGCTGTGAGAATTTGAATAGGTGTAACCTAACGGCTAAACATCCATGCTCGGCGGGGCAAACTATTTAATTTGGCAGCATTTCTGATGCGTTCGTTTTTCTTCGATACAGAAAGGGCAAAAAATCATAATGACTAAAAGCCATTAACATTTTTCACACACATTTGCTGAATCTATGCACGTTCAGCTAAGGCGTAAGCATACGTGTATTGGCGGGCAAACTATTAAGTTTTTCAGCATTCGGATGTGTACGCTTTCTTGGAGACTAATAATCTGGCCTCATTCAGTGAAGCTTAGAGGCTCATTTTGGAGATGAGTGGTGTTGTTTGTGTGTGCATATGTGTCTGTGTTATATTGAACACTTATCATGTTACTTCGGTTTCTGACCTTATGAAGAAAAGGTATTGTGCGGGAGCAAAAAATTAGTTACCAAAAATCAGGTAACCATAAGTCTCGATCTTTAGTCTTATTACTAATTTTAATGTGTTAGTTTGGCTATTCTTGATGCTTCTTATTTTTTTTTGCATTTTTTTCACTGTATGCGAGGAAATTCTTATATGGTTTGTTGTATGTTGCCTAATAGATTACTACACCTATGTAAATGAACCCGACGCCTATGAGCAAGACCAATGGTGCAACACAGAATGAAAACTTCTCATCCCAGGTGCATAAACTAATTCCTTTCCCTTTACGGCAAATCCTGATTTGGGTTGATTGTTGCCCGAATTTGACAGCTTTAATCATATAGGCTTTAGCTCGACTCGAGTAATATGATCTTTTCTTGATCTCATATGTTATTATGTAATAATATATAACTAGTGTATATATTGTATAAATATTTCCTGAAGAGCATTTTATCTTTTCAGATGCTATTCTCTTAATCAATATTGATTCTAGATGTGTTATATCAATAGAAAATTAATGTATACATTTTCTTGTTAGTAAAATACAGGTTTAGAACCAAACGGTGATAGGATAAAGTATTGTACGTATGTCGCGTGCAAAATGGGAATAGGTGATGGATTTTGCACCCACGAGTGCATCCCTCGTGGTTGGACTCATGGTCAGTGTTTGTATCTTCCGGGACAAAAAAGCGATACTGGTAATTGTTGTTGCTTTACATTCTGAAAATCAAACGAGCTATACTATTTGTGATCTCTTCTCCATGAGTTTTGTATGTAAAGTATAGTGTTTTTTTTTGCCAATTTATAAGAAGAATGATTTATTTATGAGACAAGTTTAATGATTTAAAGTGTTATATGACCTAGTTTGGTGAAATTATAGCATAAGGTTGTAGTTTGTGCGTGTTTCTACTTCGTTTGTCATGTTTGGACTCCGGATGTTCATGTGATTGTGGAAGTTTATGTCAAATTCGTTAACCCTTTCTGCCAAAAAGTTCATGTTTAAGTAAGAATAAAAATAGCTCTATTCAAGAATTTCACACACAAAATATTCTTATAACATAAAATCATGTGTTACAGACCTAAGTAAGTGTCCTATGATATGAAATAAATCGTTAGATTAAGAATACAAAAGACGAGTGTAATGTATAAATTAGATGTTGTATATATTATAAATATACACATTGAGCGACAAAAACGCAGTCGTTTTATCAATGGACATTTCCTGGGCTTACATTAGTCCGGTATATGTAGCCCAGTAACAATTTAAGAGAGAGTCCATCTCTTTGCCGACATTTATTATCCCACATCGTTTGATTGAACCAGGTGGCCAATACAGGGATCCTTATAAAATTAAGAAGGCAAACAATAAATAAACCAATACTTCTTTCTTGCTTTTTGGTGTGATAAATTCATACTTTTGAATTAATTCTTAGTTTTAATATTATATTACTTTTGCTTTCAAACTAAGTATTGGTTTTTGAAATAATCAATATTCAGTTTGGTGAGTGAAAGTATAAATGTATTAAAATTTCTCTAAATTAAGTATAAACTGAAATTGTATATTTTGAGTTAAGGGTAAAAATGATTTAAAATTTATCTAAATCTTTTATATAATAAAAGAATTACATCATTTTGAAGTTTTCTATCAAATTGAATCTTATGAATTCTAAAATTGAATCAATCAGAACGCTTGATTTTGCCACGTATGAACTGATTGGTCAATAAAAAGTCAAAATTAAATCAATTTGGTCAAAATTGAAATTTTTCCGTGGAGAAAAAAAAAACATATAAAAATATATGTGTCAAATTTGTGGAAAAAAAACTTGAAAAAAGATGAGGTAATTAATAAAACTTTAATGGTTTTTAATTTTAAATAAATTGTATAGAGTTAAGTGTAAATTTATAAATTTACAAATTTTATTATAACTTAAGAAAATAAACAAATAACCCCTTAACATTATTCCCCTAGCCTTTATAGTTTAAAATACAACAAACGTAAACAATTTTTTACTTCCAAACAAATAATTAACAGTATATAATCACATCACAAATCTACCCGAAAACTTTTTGGTGACTTTTCATTGGCGGCCTGAAATTATATTGTAAAATCAAATAGAAAAACACCAAAGCACATAAAATATCATAAATAAAGAAAAATTGTTTTCTAGCTATTAATTGATAGGTTCGAAAAAATTGCATTTTTTTCTTTTAGTTTAATATGTACTAAAATTCTAACATTAAAAATTTTCAAATAGTTTTTAATTTTTCAAATAGTTTTTATTCCATTGACATGTGTGTATGCCTATAAATCATATACAACAATCTAGGCCACTTTTATATCTTAAAAAAGTGTTGGTGACGGAAAAAATGGGTAAAACTCTTTTTACATTTTTATATGTATTGAAGATTTACAATCGGTAAATCTTTGTTTGACCAAAAGATATTATATGCACAAAACATAATAATTATTTGAGTTTTTTTAGTTTTCTATATTCTATGAATATTGACGTTTTTGATAATTCAACTTGATGCTTTTAAATTCGATTGTGAAGCTAAAATTTTACATGTTTTAACACAAAGTATGACCATTAATCCTAAGTATAGCTGACACACTCATTTAACTATAATCATTAAACATATACAATATCAACTACATGGAGGTCAATGGTTCGAATATAACGAGGAGAAAATTAATCCCCTTGTGGCCTCGGAGGTTCACTTGAGCCGACTTCGGGCTACCTAAAAGGGTAGTTTCGCTGGTATTAGTCGGCTCATAATGTCGAGTCAGAAAACAGGTAAATTAAAAGAAAAAAATTACTAATTATCCTCAAGTTCATATAATATATAAAAGATTTAATAAATTTATTCTATTCATATGATTTTGATAATACTCTATAACATAACTTATAAAACAGAAAAAATAAAAATTATACATATATTTTAAAAAAAACATAATGTTTTAAGCCCCTTGCGTGCACGGACATTAAAAATAGTTAAATATAAACTGAAATTGTATATTTTGAATTGAATTCTACATGGTGACAACTGTTTCTAGTTTCGATAGAATTTTAACGGCAAATAATTGTTTTTTGGCAAACTATATTTGTCTAGCCGAGTATCGGCGTCTAGTGACAACCATTTCTAGTTTCGATAAAATTTTAACGGCAAATAATTGTTTTTTGGCAAACTATATTTGTAGTGTAGTGTATCGTTTTCGAAGAATTGGTTTTATGATAACATAGTTTCATTGAGTTTCGATAATGTCAATTTGTGTGTGATAATCTTTTACGATAGTATTAATAATAAATTCAAACATTGTAACTATTAGCCGAGTACTCGCGTCTACGTGCGGTGGTGTAATTAACTACAAGGACGATTAACCAAATTTACAATAATTGAATACAAAATTTTCATATCTTAAAATAACTATATCCAGTTTAGTAGGTTAAATTTTGTAAAATAAACTAAATTTCATATCTTTACTAAACCCAACACTAGTCATTTTTTTTTCACTTTTAAGCTCAGTTTTTTCATACCCATAAACATATCTTTTTTACTTGTGGTATATTTTAGAATACACAAGTCTATTAAATTCATAATTTTACAAAATGAAAAAATAAGTGTCCACAATTTTAATCTCAAACAGCTAACAATTGCTAACGAAATAATAAAAGGATCTACTGATAATGATATATCCTGTGTGTTAAGAGATGAAAATTTATAATTAAACCCAAAAGATACAAAAACAAAAATAACTCATAGGATAAAACACGTAATCTATTTCACCATCCTCAAATTTTCCATAGGCAAGCTCAACTTCACCGTTAAGCACTAAATTTACATTAAGTTATTAATTAACTTAGTGTGTGTTTTTCTTTTCTCTCTCCTATCACATTCAAACCAGTCAAACTGTTTGAATTTCAAAAGTGGAGAGGTCATGGCGATTTCAAAAGATTCTCTTCATTTGATCGATCTTCTTTAGCCTGTTTGATTATCATTCATCAAGAAGGAACAAAAAGGGTGATACATAGCTTTGTTTCCGGTTCGATCGAAAGAAGAAGATAATAACAAATTCACCAATGATAGGCGTTTTCAATCCTATTTTCGGATCTTGGCTATTCTGTTGTTAAATAACGATGGCAATTGGCACAGGTCACCGATCTAATAATTATTCAGAAAGCAAAAGGAACGATCATCTCGATAATAATTGTCGTCAAGAGCAACGTAACAAAGGTATTCCCAACAAATCCCATCCTAATTTTCGTGAGGAACATAAGTCGTTTTCATCAATCTTTGTTTCTAATATCCCATGGAATGCGTCGGTCCAAGATCTTTGGGATATTTGTAACAAATGGGGTGTGGTGATCAATGTTTACATAGCTGCAAAGAGATCCAAATCGGGTCATCGATTTGGTTTTGTACGTTTTATAAACGTTAATGATATCAATCAGTTAGTTTCCAATCTAAGAACGGCATGGATGGGTGGTTTTCATTTATTTGCCGATGTGGCGAAGTATGGTCGAACTTATAATAGACCTGTGGAACGTTCTGGGGACGGCAAACCCAGTGTAGGTTCGAACTCTCAATCTGTTAGTATCAACGAAAATGTTTTTCAGTCTTTTAACTCGTATGCTAAAGCGGTCCTGGGCAACAAATCAGTGGACATGTCGGGCAAATACGGTACAAGTAATGCTGGAGCAGAATCTGTGGGGGTGTCGGATTGTAACAAGGTATATAAGGAAGCGGGTAATGAAGCGGTGATGTCTATCTCGGTAGACGATTGTATTGATTTGGATGGTATGGAGCGTAGTATTCTTGCTAAAGTTAAAGATTTAAGTGTCATTTCAGAGCTTCTAAAACATATGTCTTCTGAGGGATTCGATGATGTTGGTCTTAGATATGTTGGGGGACGTTGGGTTTGGTTGGAATTCGACTCTATGGATCAAGTGGAAAGCGTCAAGACTTCAAAGGCGTTAAAAGAGATATTTTTGGAGTTCAAAGATGTTTCTCACGATTTTATTCCAGATGAAAGATGTGTTTGGATAGACCTGGTGGGTCTGCCATTGGCATCATGGGCTCCAGAGGTTTATAAGAAGTTGGGTGGTCGGTGGGGAAGCAGCGTGTTTACGGATATGGTAAGTGATGGACCAATGTCTCATGGGAAGGTTTGTGTCCTTACAGAGTCTTTACATCGTGTGATAGAGTCCTTTATAGTTTCATATCGTAATCGGACTTATCGTATTATCGCTACTGAGTTTGCATATTGGGCGCCCAATATTGAATCGATGGAGGTCAATTCCGAGTCTAATCCTCTGGAAAGGAAGGATGCAGAGGGTCCTAGTTTGGATGAAAGTTTGGAAAATGAGGAGCATTTGGATGTCGATAGTTGTGATTCAGATTCCCCTAAGAATGTTAACAATGATTCGGTGTCGCCTTCTAGTCGGGTTTTGCGAGAGGAGGATGTTCGTGGGGTGGAAAGTGATCTTGTGGACTCCTTTGAAGAAGGCGAGATTCGTGATGATTCGGTCTTGTATAATGATGGGTGTATTAAGGATTGCATGGAAAAGAATTTGGAAGATGATGCTGGTGAGATTCTTGGAGTTCATTCTCAGGGTGATTGTGGTAATGTTACCACTGATGATAATGAGGATGTTACGCCAGTTATTGCTCCTGAAAAAGACTCCATCATTGCGCCTCCATCTACACCCCCGGGTAATGATTTAAATATTGCTGCTGAGTCTGGTTCTTGGTGGATTGATTATATTGGTCCTCTAACTAGTGACGAGATAGATTCTGATAAACGATGGAGCTATAGAGACCCCAATGGAAATATACACGGGTTGTTCTCTCTCGCGCAACTACGTTCGTGGAAAGATTATTTTCCTAGCGATCTTCAGATTTGGAGTTATTATGGCAACGTTAAAGAAGCTATTCTTCTTCATAATGCCTTATCGAGACAAACAAAGGATGCCGGTTAGATCGCTTTTTGGTATGATGCCTCGGGTGTTCGGTTTCGTTCATGGGAGTTAATTCAGTTGGCGCCATGGTGGGATACTTCTTATTCTAATAGCCTTTGGTTGTTTTGCGAGTTCGTTTCGTTAGTATTTTTCTGTTCCTTTTCGTTCTTTGTTTGTTGGATCGTTTTTGCGTGTATATCGTCTGCTAGTTTCTTTCTAGCATTTTTTAATAAAATTCCATTTGCCGTTAAAAAAAAAACCACTAAATTTACATCGCTACACCTACTAAATATTCACAACTTTAATACTTTCTAATCGAAATCGAAAAACAATTTTCAAAATCAAAATCTAAAAGAAAAAACTAAAGATCTAAACAATCAAAAATCACCACCAACCAAAGCTTAAAATACCCACATAACTGAGAGATGGTGGCGGATTCGGCAGATGAAGGCGGTGATAAGATATGGTGGTAGAGAGAGAACTAAAGGGTTTGAGTGCGTGTTATATGCCTGGTTTATTACCATCATGTAATAAAGTGAACTTATTTACTACTACGTTACCAATTCTGTGTTAAATACTTTACGAAATTCATATAATAGATTTAAGTTTTAACAATTCGCCAAAATGGAATAAAAAAGGGATTTTCAATATGATTTTCAAACATTCTTATAATAGATTTATAAGTCCAAAAATAAAATTAAGCTTTCAACTTTAAATTTTAAACATTTGAGGCTAAATCTTTTACTTAGGGATTAACCATATAAATTTTACAAAATAATTTATAGATTTGTAACAAATGTTTTGTTACAAAAGAAAAAGGTGGTGGAAGAAAAGAAAGAAGAATGATCCAAGTGTCATGTCTACAATATTTTTATCCAATTTTTTTTTTAAAGATTATATCATTGAGCATTGTTATATCCTCCTACAAAATCATTCTACATATCCTCCTACACACACAATAATATAACATAATTTTTTCTACATATCCTCCTACAAAATCATCTTACATATCCTCCTACAAAATCATCCTACAAAATCATTGAGCATTGTTCCGCCAAGAAGATTTGTAGGAAGTTCTTGTAGGAAGAAATAACATTTTTGTATATCCTTATATCATAAATAATCAAGCACCGTGGTTAAAAATGACGATACATGATAAAAATAACAAATGAATGACTTCTTTGAGCACATAAATCAGACGAAGTTTTGTTTTCTAACTCGTATTTTGTTAGATGTTATTCATGTTACGAGCGATATAATAGTGTGTTTTTGTCCCAATGGACTCAAGTGTTTGCTGTTAAAAAACTACATGTGTCGCTACAATTTTCAAATAGTTTAGTAATGCCGCTTTCACGTCGTTACTTAACATATTTACACCATTTGCCTAGCAACATAACCGTCGTGTATTACAAACTTATAAGTCAAGAGCACAAAACGTGTTTGAAGATAATTGGACATCAGATTTACCGATCCCAAGGCTATGATCACTAACACAAACTTGCATTAAAAAAGAACAATTTAGTAGCCTCTTCACCTTGAATCTATCAAGGTTAAAAAACAAAACAAAAAAGGTTAAAAACAAAACAAAAAAGCATAAACTAACGCATTGAGGCAAATAAACTAACGCATTGAGGCAAATGGCCTTGAATCACAAAGGTTAAAAACAAAACAAAAAAACATAAACTAACGCAACAATAAAAAATAGAAAAATGAAATTACTATAAGTAAAATAGATGTTTGTATAGTATCCCACATCGGTGCATTGAGGCAAATGGCCAACAGGGATCCTTATAAGGGTGTGTTTGGTACCAAGGGTTTGAGAGCGTTTTGGAGCAACTAGCGACAAGCGACAAGCGACTAGCGGTTTAAATATAATGCTTGTTTGGCAATGAGCAACTAGCAGTTAAATTGTGTGGAACCGCTCTTATTTAAAACGCTCTATCAAAAAGCATTTAGATCTAGCCGCTAGCGTTTGGCTCTCAAATGACATATATGCCCCTTTTAATCATTTAAATAATTTTTATGTTAATGTGTATATGCCTTAATACGTCATTTTACACTTTATAATTACAACTACAACTACGTTACCAAACACTTTTATTTAACAAACAACTACTGATAACTACTACTACTGCTTGCTGCTTCTTCTTCCTGCTATTGCTACTGCTACGTTTCACCAAACACAACCTAAAAATAAGAAGCAAGCACCAAATGGACTATAACTAGTTTTAATACTTTGCTACCTTTTTTTTGTTGAGACCAAATTTTACTTGATAAAGTTTGATCTTAACAATGAAAAAAGATTAAAAAAAAAGTATTAAAATGTGTTTCTCAGTAAGTTAAAACGTTAAATCAGGCGTAACAGTCCTCGTATTCACGGTTACGAACCTTTGACATGCTTGATCAAATAATCCATGCCAGCCATGTAAATAAGAATGTTTATCGAATATTGTTATTGTAGATATTAATTATTGTGAAGGATATAGCCCCTTTCACAATACATGTAGGGCTCTTCCAAACCTAGCTACATTTCCCTCAACTCCGCTACCAAGCACAATAACATCTACATCACTAGGTCAGAAACACTCACCCACACGTATACCCAACCTAACCTCCAAACAACAAAGACAATATTGAAACCAGAATCAACTATTCGAATCATTATCATGCTCGAGATCATTTACCCTTCACAAAGCTAGCAGCCTACCTTATGGTACATCATCCCGTGCAAGAAACCAGTTAGACCCAACATAAGAGATTAAACCCTCCCTAGGCCAATCTAAAGCACCTATAAGGGAAAAATTGGTACATTTTCCAAGGACAACTCCAAGATACAAGGCTCTAGACAATGCAATGATCTTGAATATCAGTCTATTCTATTGAAGCAAAGAACAAACAAGAGATGCAGGCTTGAACCACCGAATCTCCTTAACCCAAACACCCCCTTAAACTGACAAATTAACTTCTTTGAGCAACAATCTCAGCTATCAACTTTCCTTTTTCCCACTTCAAGTCCCATTGCTTTGCAACATTTAGCATTTAAGTTGACTTTTTAACTTTGAGGCACTTGAGCATATCAGCAATATAATGTTCCCAATAATAACATCATATAGATCATCATATGATCTTTGCAGGTTCTGGAAGTTCCTTTTATTTATCTCCAACCAAATGTGATACACAAAAGATGAGAGGATGAGTTTATTTACAATTTGCCATATTTTACTCTTGTGTGGATTTGAAGCTAAATGCAAAACAAGGTTATTCAAATTGTCAGAAGTAGACCTAATTTGCCCTTAGCCTTTAATTTCCCCCACACTTTTTTGGAGAAGATGCAGTCAAAGAACAGATGGTCATGAGAATAAGCACAACCATTACCTAGAGAACAATTTTAAACTGCCCCCTTGAATCCATACCATTCTATCTTGAGTCATAAGTTTCCTCTAGATGGCCATCCAAAGAATAATAGCTTGCTTGGGGCTGCACTGAGAATACCAAACCACTTTACACAAATCTACTTTAGGCCAGTTATCTCTCATAGTTAACCAAGCAGCCTTAGTGCTATAGTTCATAGCTTTGTTACCCTCACACAACCATTGAGCTCTGTCTTTTTCCATAGATAAAGAAGGGACTGCAACTTGATTAAGTACTAGGTACCTGCTACTCCCTTCATCAGCCCATTTCCATCTTCCATCACTTATAGCATCAGCTAGACAGTCATAGTTACTCATCATGGTATCATAAATGTCCCTGCTCTGAATAAATCTATCCAAAGGACCTATATCACACCATTTATCATGCCAAATAGAAATTGATTTGCCATTCCAATCTCAAAGAGAACACAGGGCTTGATTTTATCTCTAATTTTCATCAATTCTTTCCAACCATGACTATCATTATTAGTACTTTCACCTTCCCAAATGCTCTTTCCTTTCAATTTCACAGTATTGACCCATTTGACCCAAAGGGATTCCATTTTATCAATTAACTTCCATAATTGTGAAACTAACAAAACTTTATTCCATCTTTGTAATGGTTTAAAGCCCAGACCTCCTTGCCCTTTAGGTCTGCAAACAAACTTCCAAGCAACTCTGGCTTTACCCTTAACAGATCCTCCAGGATTCCATAAGAACCTTTTAAAAAATTTCTCAAGTTCATTAATCACAGTTAAAGGGAGAATATAAACTGATGCCCAGTACTGCTGCATTGCTGAGAGGATAGAAGCAATCAATTGAATTCTTCCAGCATATGAGAGGAATTTATTTCTCCAACAGTTAATTATATTTTCAACACTATCTAGAAGATTTTGACAATCTTTCACTCCTAGACTTTTAGCTAGTAAAGGAACACCGAGGTATCTCATTGGGAGTTTGCCACATTTAAAGGGAAGGATCTCCAACATATCATCTTTCACTTTTTCATTAATACTCCCAAAGAATATGGTACTTTTAATTAAATTGGGAAATAAGCCAGACACACTGCCGAACTCATCCAGAGATTTCTTCACCACTTTTAAAGAATCAGTATCACCATTACATAGCACCATTAGATCATCAGAAAAGCACATATGAGTAAGCTTGATATACTTGCATCCATGATGATATTTGAAACTACCATCCTCTCTAATGTTTTTGATCATAATTGTATTAAAAACTTCCATTACCATTGTGAAAAGATAAAGAGAGATATGATCTCCTTGTTTGAGGCCTCTGCCCCCTTTAAAAAATCCACTAATTTCACCATTAATGCATATAGAAAATGAAGCTAATGTGATGCAGGTCATTATCCAATTAACTATAGTTTCATGAAATGCAACCATGATCAATACTTCCCCTAAGAAATTCTAGTTGATGGTACCATAAGCCTTTTGGATATCTATCTTCATAGCACACCTTTTAGGCTCATTCGTCCTATTATACCCTTTAAGCAATTCCTGAGTAATAAGAATATTATTTTGAATATGCCTGCCAGGAATGAATGCACTTTGATTCAAGATTACCACCTTACTTAATCCACCTTTAATTCTATTGGTGAGGATCTTTCTGATGCATTTATATAGGACATTACAGCAAGCAATGGGCTTAAAATTAGACACCTTATTAGGAGTATTCATCTTAGGAACCAAGGCAATTAAAGTTGCATTAATTTCCCATAGAATTTTCCTATTAATAAAAAATTCCTTCACAGCTAAACATATATGAGTCCCAATAATATTCCATGCTTTCTTGAAAAACATAAGGTATACCCATCAGGATCAACAACCTTAGTAGAATCAATATCAAAAAGAGCATCTTTAATTTCCTTATCACTAACATCTTTGACCATATCGTTAGCCTCAGCTTCAGTAAGCTTCAATACAGCAATATCATCCATGGAGTTTAAAGGTGAGACAGGTTAAGATGTCCCAAGAAAAGTTTGAAAATGGTTAACAAACTGAGAATTGACCAAATTCCCTTCTACTCTTTTACCATCTTCACAGCATATAGATTCAATTCTACTCTTGTGCTTTCTTGTTTTGATAATATTATAAAAGTTGGAAGTATTTTTGTCTCCTTCTTCCAACCATCTAACTTTAGCTTTTTGATGCAGCAACTTCAGCTCATCTTCAGCAGCTGCTTGAGAATATTTATTCATTATACTCCCTGCATTCTTTCTTTTTTCTAAGTTAAAAGGATCAGCATCCACTTTGCTTTGAGAATCCTTTAACTTTTCTTTAAGAACATTAACTTTTTCAAAAAGATTTCCATTCTTTCACTTTTGCTTATTTAGGGGCTTCTTTAAAAGCTTAAGCTTCTGAACAACTCTATACATTTGACAACCCCTAACATCATGATTCCAACCTTCTCTGACTACATCTAAGAAATCCTTCTTATCAGCTACATAGTTGGCAAATCTAAATGATTTCTTTCTCTTACTGGTGCCTTTAGGAATAGTCATAATAGCAGGGCAATGATCAGACACAAGACAGGGGATAAAAATACCATGTGCTTTCTTAAAATGCAGAAGGGATTTATCATTTATCATGATTCTATCCAACTTTTTAAGGGTGTTGCACATACCATTTTTGAGAGATTTGGTCCATGTGAACTGAGAGCCAGTACTACATAGATCCTCTACTTCCATAGCATTGACAACATCTTTAAAATCACTCATATCAATAGTCATACGTAAAGATCTATTAGAATGCTCCTCTAGTTTCACAGTGACATTGAAATCACCCATAAGAACCCAAGCCCTATGATTCACACGGTGCTTATGCATATGCAATTCATTCAAAAGACTCCTTCTTTCAACCCATGAGTTAGAAGAATAAACAAAGCTTGGTTTGAACAATTTCAACAAGACAAAGGATTGTTTGGCTACATCTTTGAACTACCATAACATCAACTTCATCAGCTTTCTACCCAACTACTATTCTACAGCTAGTAGGACTATGAGCAACATTTGAGACCCATCTCCATCTTCAAAATACATAATCACATGCCTTGCTAATGTTTTTGGTTTTCAAATGAGTTTCTAAGATTGCACAAACATGAATTTTCTCTTCAGCAATGAACTTTTTTAATTCATTTTGCTTAGATTCCTTACACATTCCTTTTATGTTCCAAGAAGCTATTCTGAAATCCATTTATCAACTACAATCTACACCAACTCCTCCTGCATTACCAGATATCTTCCTCATTATCTCATCAACAATGAAACTTTGAGTTGCTTGGTCAGTGTTCTAAAAAACATCCTCTTCATCACTACTCTCCATCTCATGTCTTTCCATAGCTTCCCATTGGAGTTTGAAATAGGTGATCATATCATAATTCTAGTCTTTAGTCTCTTCACAGGTGGGTTGCAACTTTTTCTTAATAAACTCATCCACTATAAGCCTGTTGTCTATGAAAGGATCCACCTCTTTATTGTTCTCATCATCTGAAAGAACTGCATACTTATTAGCACTCTTCTTCAATTCTACTTATCAGTAGTTGAAATAATGAAGGAACCTTATATGAACTCAACGTTCATGTGTTTCAAGAAAACAAAACTATGTAAAGTTATACGTTACAAAGTCTTCAAATAATTCAGGACATCATGATTAATGTGTTAACAAGAAAAAGACCAAACAATTTTACTACTAACTTACTTTAGTATTAGTCAATTGATAAATTCAAAAACTTTTATAATTATGTCTAGAATAAACCATAAATAGCTAACTAAAGTAATCGATGGAACGCAAGCTCTTGAGTCATTCGTAATTTTCCAAGTTAATTGTGACTTCATTAAGTATGATTATTTAATTTAACCATAAGTTCTATTGACCTAAAACAAGTAGTACATAATTTGAAGTAGCTTATAGTATATCTTTGAGAATTTAATGTAATATATATGCAAAACAAACATCTTGGTGTTTAAGTCCTAGTAGATTGATTAGCTTCCTCACCTTGCGGTCAAGAGAAACCACTAATCATATTGTTATATGTTGTTCCTTGCACACATTTAAGATTTCTCCCACTTGTGTACGGGACAACATTATCTAAGGTAAACAAACAATACGACAAGCGCGCAATTATATAAACAATATGATAATGTCATAGATATTACAAGTAGATTTCAAACTATAATGTTTAATAAGGAATTGTGGATTATTATTCTATAGATAACATTTCAGAAAGCAACCTCAGATATGGAACTTGTTATCATATAAAATAAAATGCAATCTTACTTAAACATGTGTTTGTTCATATTCGGAAAGTAATTAATTATTTCAAAGCAAGCTAGAAATAATATGGGCAACTAACAACGAAATAAATCTTGTAGCTCCCACTGACTTTTGACACCATTACAAGAATGTCATTTCAGTAATATAAAATGCAAAACTCCCACTGGATTTGTCAACATTGTAAGTGTTACATCACCAGTAAAAATCAAATAGCAATTTATTTTTACTTACCTATTCTAGAATGCCTACAAGTAGCAATGTACAATAGGTATTTGTGCAGAATTATGAAATTCTACTTGTGTAGATGAGGGACTAGCCATTCATGCTTTCATTTAACTTGAATATTAAGCATGCAATTCCTCCTATATCTTCTGCATAGCCACAAGGGTATTTAGCACCTTAAGGAATAATATGAGTCTAAGAAAAATACCATCGATATGTTAGTAATTTCTTTACTCATTGCGGTTTAACTCTACAACGTTACAAATGCAAGACGATTTATTTTGGTAGCTATAGACGAAATGTTCTGTAGTTACTTAAAATATTTTATCTTTCAATTATTTCAAAACCGAAAATAAGGGTAATGAAAGAAAGTAAAATGAGTTTAATTGTAATTGATAATTTTCAATTATAATTCTATCTTATTCTTGTCAACCAATGAGTATAGATAGAAGTAATGTCTCACTCTTCTTACTAGGAAAAGAGATTGTTTGTCTTTTGAGAAAACAATACTTTCTTTTACGAATATGTTGCAAAACACAATTAACAGAACATAGAAAGTATTCAATTTAGTAATTTTCGAAAATAACATTTCTTAATAGAATTAATACCCAATTAATTTACTAAATTAAGACTAAGATCCAACTTGACTTCTACTTGGTAACCAAGTCTAACGAGTAGAAAACAAGTAGGAGCAAGAGTAAGCGACGAGCGTTAATTGCAATTAATACAACTCTTTATTTATGATACTTGTCAAAAACATTAGTCAGCATGTAATAATGTTTGTGAGCATGTTTAGATCATCTTATGCCTCGGGTCCCAGGGTCTGACCAAGAGACCGAGATTTAAGTCGACAAACGAGAAACGTAGTAAAAATCGTCAAAGGTCTGACTAGTAGGCAAAATTCACCATGGGTTGGTAGGGGTCCAGGGTTTGACAAAGAGACTCAAACCAATTGCACGTGTTCTACGGTTGGCTGGTATAGACTTAAAATTTTCAAAGGGGTATGCACATAAATGTGTTAAAAGCGTGTACAAAGAAGCATGCAAACCAACTTTGTATCACTAATTTTAAAAACCTTTATGTAATGACACTAACACTGTAGTGACATAGCCATGTTCCTGGTAACTCCATCGAACGCACAAAAGCAGAAAACAGGTCAGACGCGAAGCAATATTAAAAAACCATATTCTTTAGGAATTACGAAAAAACCACCCGCCTTAAGACTTCTCTTAAAGTTTGTTCTAGTGGATGAGCCATACTTCCCATGAGTCCATAGCGTCCAGTTTTTAAATCAAGAAAAACTAGTTTCATTAGTTTAACGTCTTATTAATTTTTCACAAAAACAGTTTTCCACGAAACCAATGGTTGGTCACTATGAGCATCAATTAGGCGTGTAAAAATTAATAACTACATAAACATCATCTTTTAGACTTAAGGCATATTTAATTATGCGCTAAACAATTATGACATTAATTAATCATAGCATACAGAATTCATACTACAAAAATGACATTAAGCATACTAGTACACATGTTAAAAATCAAGTTCTCATCGCGAAATCTTCCCCAAAGTGAGAACCATAAGACCCTCACTAGTTTTTTGCTAAAGTGCCTAGATCGCCCATTCACCAACATATTGATGATTGAGTGGGTCTTATAGCCGGACTAGATATAAAATAAAAAGGAATCAAATAAGCTAAATTAACAATTTTAATTTTCCCTTTTAATCTATATTAACTTTTAATAGAATCAGAACAAGATCTACAATTTTTATTATTTTATTAGGGCAAGAAACTAATATTATTGCCAATATTTTACTAGTAAACATCAAATAAAATTTCTAACGCAGCAGATCATGGCATATTTTTAATAATAGCATATAAACTAAGGCTATAATTAAAACAAAAAAACGTGTAACCCATAAAGCTAAACCCCCCCCGAATCAACAACTACTTTAGGCATATATGCTGTTGGGATTTATCAATCTAGGTAACCAAGTAACTACGAGTATGCAGCGGATGGATCTAGTAATAGCATATAGGTTAACACATAATAAGAAGTAAATAGAAATGCGTACCTCTTAGCAATTGATCAAGAAAACAAATAAAGCGACTAAAACAATCACCTCTACGGTTGCTCACATAACACGTCGAACAAGTACGCAACAATGCTAGTCGTAACTTCACTAGCTCCATGCACCGATGGTGTAAGCTAAATTACTTGAACCGAAAACGAAAACAACATGTGTCGTAGTTCTTGTTCTATACTATCAAAAGTATACGTTCGAAATGGTTTAATAAGAGAAGAGAAATCATACATTAGTATGGAACATGTATGCGTTGAATATCATGCATGCATGTTGTATACAATCATACAAATAGAAAACAGATTCCATTCATATATGTATGCGTAGGGTATATTAATTAGGGTATAAGAAAAATATCGACTGACATCATATGGATAGATATTCGTATGATCTTTTTAGAATGGGACGACCATATGAAGGAAGGAATGAGGTGTTTATATAGCACCTTAACCCTAATTCTTCAACTTGTTCCCTACTCCAAGTCATTGTATTATACACCATCATTTTTTATAAAATCGACAATCAACCCCCTCCTAGAATATTCTAAAATCTGCCAACAAGGGAGGAGGACGAGGGTTTTGCTTTTCGACTTTTTAGCCCTTCTCTTTTATATTTAACATGTATTATTTAGTTTATAACGTCTAACGGTTAAACTAACAATCCGTTAAATATATTTCGTGAAACATATTATATAATTAATAAATATATAACAAGTATATATATTAATTACATAATAAACGTACTCTTCGTGTCTTAACGTGTGTGCCCCCAATAGGCTCACATATTCGTAATGTAAACGTGCTAGTTCGACTACCATAATCCAACAGCTCCCACTTGGGAGTTGGAGTAGCACCTAACACGTATACCTATAATTGGCAAAGTCTAGCAACCCACACAATTATTTTTTCATTAGGAATATTATGAGATAAGAGTTTCAAAAATCATCTCAGCTATTTAATGGTTATAAATTTCTTGCTTTATAATCATCCCTTTGTTACAGATACCGTTAAACCATGGATATGGATCCTAAGTCATTCCATATAGTTTAACATTATGTTTCTCGTTATAGAAATAATTCAGATATACCAAATGTAATCAAGAATCATCTTGCATTACCCTTTGGGAACGGCCATTCATTTATCTGATTAAATCTGGAGAGGGCCCAATGGTATCTTTCTGCACATATCAAGTGGAGGAACAAATCCTTTATTGACTACAAGTGTTGTGGATGCTGCTTCACATACACTCCGAAAAATAGCTTTTATAACTACCTTGTTTCAGGACAGCGTTTGGCTATAATCACAAAGTGATATCCACACATACAGAACTTGCTTGCATCTCAAGTCTAAGGATGATTTTATCAACCATTTACTCTTAACATGGATCCAAAAGTAAATGATCGAAGGTTAGGGTATCCAATATGCATCCCTTATGAATACATGTGAGTTTGGTGGGAACAAATCCATATATTCATGGAATATAACCAACACTCATATTTGCCTTACATAACAATATTCCCATATTGTTAACCGACAATGGACATATTTTAGAATGATAATAAATCATTCATGATTAAACATGCAATATAGGATAAAATAACAATTTTTAGTATGAAAGAAGAGCAAATACCAGTATCTTTATTCATCAGAAAGTAAAAATTGTCTTACAATCCTAATTATTCCAAGTACAAAACAGATATGCATGAAACTAATTAGTAAGTTAAAGTCCAACGTTTCCAACATTCTCTACTCTTTCTTTACAAGACCGCTAAATAGTTATCTGAGTAAAACTTTCTGAATACTTGTTTCAAATACACATGATTGTGAAAGATTTGAATAATAAGATGAGTGTCTTATTGTTCACGTGCATACTATTGCAAGAGTCATAGTATGGACAAGGTAATAGTCCGTTTTAATGAGTAATATGAATTAACAACATACCATCTCAGACAGTCATCTTTACCTTGTGTTACCGTTTCTTAAAATGTAAAGTATTCTCATTTTTTAATGTGTAATGCAACAATGCTCTTTGTTAAGCATATCTAGTTAGTAGATTGATCATAAATGATAAAATACTACTTTAACTAGAATTGATTATCCTTAAGCATTAGTGTGCACATACAACGCTATGCTTCATAATTAGTAAACATTTGTATAACAGTCATCTAAATACCCTTAATTAGATATTGTTATCTAAATTCTCTTAATTACATGTTGTTGTTGTTAGCTCATCTTGCTATTATGCAAAAGTAACAACCAGTCACATACACAATATAATACATGATGAGCCCTTAGTTAAGAACACCAGGTTTTTATCCATGTACTAAACTATCTCACGTGAAATATATCATTTAAGACTAGCTTTAATGACCTATTGCATTTGTGTTGGACTTAATTTCGCATACGTTTATCTTAATAAACATTTATTCTAAGGTCGTTTGTTTTTTCCTAAAATCCCAAGTGAAGTTTCATTCGAATCATAAGGATTAATATCCAGTTTATGTGAAATGATACTTTCAAGATGTCATGCAACATATGAATTTAAGAAAACAACATGGTGCTCCCACTCAATGTTAGGTGTACTCATGAGTCATCTTAATTTAATCAGAACTATTATTTAAGACAAGATCCTAGCTCCTAGATGCATGATCCAATCTATACTTGGATTCTTTTATCTTATATACTATATAAAGATTATATAGATTCATAACCTTTTGATTACACACCGTCCTCGCAAAAGTAATCATTAAGGAAAGAGTTTTAAATCTTAATTGCCATATTTCAAATATAGACTCATAACCCTTTATGATTACACATCGTCCTCGCCAAGGTAATCATCCAAGAAAGAGTTATATACCTTAATTTGACTTATGTAAGATTTAAGAAATCATGTATGACAATTAGATATCTTTATATAATTAATATGTGCAGAAAAGAAAGATTTAATCATAGTTAATTGCTTGAGTAAGATTAAAATTCTTATCATCAGTCAAGCATTAATATGTATACAATTTTGTCCTTATGAGCCTTTCTTCAAAAGATACTCATTCTAACATCACAGGTTTACAATTTGGTAAAAGATCAATCAATTTGATAACATTGATTTGTCTTTTAAGGACTGCATCTTATCATTTATAATTCTAAGACTTTTTTCATATTGAAGATGTGATAATGTATCTTAGGAATTAGCAGGTTTGAAATGATCTTCTAATTTATATTCCTCAGCATTGATATTATTATATCACTCTATTGATAAGGCATCCTTGCGGATTTATGAATGAGACTTACATTAAAGGTCTTTGGTTTTACATTTTCATGTTAAGACCTTAGTATGACACAACAATGAATCCAGATGTTATGTAATTTTTTCTTGAATAATCTTCAGATCTATAGATGCTCCCCACTACTTACTTTTTGTTAAGAAGATTTACTTTCTAAAAAAAATAAAAAAAAAAACCTTAAAAAAAGGTTAATTATAAGCCACAATAAATTGTTCTTAATTGGGAAACACAAAACACATTTTACAGTTCTCATCTCTAGTTTGTTAATAATATGGTTCATAAGATATTAACAAATTTTAGAATATTAAAATCAAGATATTATGGATTCAACCCCAATAAGTAAATATATTATGTCGTAAATACCTACTAGGTTGAAACATATATTGAGTTGTATCCTGACATACGCAAAATTCTAATCTAACCTTTATAGATTTTGGAGGTATAGCCAATTCAGTTATCATGCATCAAGCAATATTGAATATAGATTTTGTTTCAACCATTGACTCACCATAAATAATGATGGTATTCTATGAGTAGTATTGGAATTGTGAGACTCCATCAAAATTCCATTAGATAACTTAATTCTCTTTAGGTCAAATACTTGTTAATTTGGTCATGCCAAATTAAATACATAGTATTTTAAAACCAGGAGCATGCTATAATGTATATTTCTTGAATTAAGCAAGAACTCTTTGTTCATGTGTTAACAAGAAGACATAACAATTTTACTACTTATTTTATTTTATGAGTCATTGATAAAATAAAGAACTTTATAATTATGTCTTAGCAAGCAAACATAATTATACTCACTAAAGTAATCATGAGCACAAACTCTTGAGTTCAATAGTAATTTCAAGTTAATTTCATACTTCAATAAGTATGATTATTTCATTAACCATGATTATATTAACTAAATCATATAGTCAATTAAATAAAGTAGTTTTATATTATATCTTGACTTCAAATGTAATAGGGCAACAAACATCTTTCGTATTTAAGTCCTAGTAGATTGATTAGATTCCTTACCTTGCGGTCAAGAGAAACCACGTATCATATTGTTATATGTTTTTCCTTGCACACATTTAAGATTTCTCCCACTTGTGTAAGGGACAACATTATCTAAAGTAAACAAACAATACGACAAGCACGTAATTGTATAAACAATATGATAGTGTCATAGATATTATAAGGAGATTTCAAACTATAATTCTATAGATAACATTACGGAAAGCAACATCAGATATGGAACTTGTTATCATATAAAATAAAATGTAATCTTACTTAAACATGTGTTTGTTCATATTCGAAAAGTAATTAATTATTTTAAAGCAAGCTAGAAATAATTTGGGCAACTAATAAGGAAATAAAGCTTGTAGCTCCCACTGAATTTGACACCATTACAAGAATGTCATTTCAGTAATAAAAATGCCAAACTCCCACTGGATTTGTCAACATTTTAAGTGTTACATCACCAGTAGAAATCAAATAGCAATTTATTTACTTTCCTATTTTCTTAGAATGCCTACAAGTAGCAATGTACTTAGGTATTATGTAGATAATATGAAATTATACTTGTGTAGATGAGGGACTAGCCATTTATGCTCTCTTTTAACTTGAATATAAGCATGCAATTCCTCCTTTAATTTCTTTATAGACACAAGGGTATTTAGCACCTTAAAGAATAATATGAGTCTAAGAAAAATACCCAGCGGATATGCTAGTTATTTCATTACTCATTGTGGTTTAAACTCATACATCGTGACAAATGCAAGATGTAATTATTTTGGTAGCTATAGACAAAATGTACTCTAGTTACACAAAATATATTATCTTTCAAAGATTTCTGAACCGGAAGAGGGTAATAAAAGATTAAAAATGAGTTTAAATATAATTTATAATAATTTAATTATAACCCTATCTTATTCTTGTCAACCATGATAAGGAGATAGAGTAAGTCCTCACTCTTCCTTAAACAGGAAAAAGAGGCTATTATGTCCTTTGCACAGAAACAAACTTTCGTTTACGAATTATATTGCAATAACACAATTAATTAGAATATAGAAAGTTCAATTTTAGTATTTTCGATAATTAATTTATTAATTGAATTAACTACCCAATTAATTTACTAATTAAGACTAAGATCCATCTTGACCTCCTACTTGGTAACCAAAGGTCTGACTAGTGAGAAAACAAGTAGGGCAAGAGATAAGTGACGAGCGTTAATTGCATTTTAATGCAACTCTTAAGTGTATGATACTTGTCCAAACATTAGTCGGCATGTAATAATGTTAAGAGCATGTTTAGTATCATCTTATGCCTCGGGTCCAGGGTCTGACAAAGAGATTCGAATTAAGTCGACAAAACGAGAACGTGTAAAAATTGTCAAAGGTCTAACCAGTAGGCGAAATTCACCATAGGTTAGTAAGGGTCCATGGTCTGACAAAGAGACTCAAACCAAGTGCACGTGTTCTACGGTTGGATGGCATAAACTTAAAATTTTCCTAGGGGTATGCACATAAATGTGTCAAATGCGTGTACAAAGAGGCATGCAAAACAACTTTTGGTAGATTGAGAAGTATAGAAACACCGAATTTTGCTGAATAAAGTTATGCAACGCCTTGTGCTTAAGGACGAGTTATAAAACCTTAAGAATCTTTCCTTGGTCCACTACAAATCGGATACACAAAATTTAATCTCCCGGGACGAGAATTTCTTAAACAGGGGTAGGTACTGTAACATCCGAGAATTTTTGAATTTTTAAATGACGATTTCAATCGTTGACTTTTAGGTCTGACTTACTATAAGAACGACCATCTAAAGCACGTAATCATTATCGGACTCTAAAGCACTTTTTAAAGTAAAACGACGTTCCTGACAACTTTTTAGTCTTTGACGAGAACCCGAAAACCAGACGAAGGTGACTGAAATGCCCTCGCAAGATTTTAGAAAACACAAAAAATTAAATTACATTTAATTATCACGTTTCATTAAATGAGAATATTTAATAAATTATTTAACATTTTATTCAGTGACGTTTATTGAAGACGCGAATATCGAGTTAAAATCCATTTTTTTACTTCAGACAATGCGTAACCGGTTCACAAAATAAATAACAGATATTTTATTAAATGTTATAAAATATTTATGAAATATTATCAAGCGAATACCATTTTATTATCAAGAAAAAATGATTCGAAAAACAATGGCGCAAGTTTCGTGCATTGAATCCTTTGTTAAGTCGCTCAAATGAGTCCCGAACCGCTTCTATCAAAAAGTATATTAAAAAGTTACACAATTTACCCTATACTATTAGTGACTTGTCACTTTTCTTAAAACTTTTATTATATGTATAAAAAGTTTTATAAACTTTTCAATCATACAAAAACAACACACACACACACACAATGCAATACACTCTTCTCCCTCCCCATGACTTCCGGCCGCCGGAAACCACCCAACCGCCGCCGACCACCAAGCTGCCGCCGCCGGAAAAGTTTTCCAGTGGGTTTTCCGACCAAAACATAAAACGTTTCTCATCTCTGGATCTACCCGATCCTCACCACCACGCGCCACCACTCGCCACCACAGTCGTCACCTCCATCCCGCCACCCTCCTCAACACCGTCACCATCATCATCACCCCACAGCCGGCATCAACACCACATCACCACCACCTTCATATCCATCTCTACTCCATCACCACACCGGCCATCGTCGACCACCATAATTACCCCATCATCACCACCACTCCACGCACCTCACCTCAGCCGTTACCACCCTCATGACAGCAACCCATAGGGTGCATTTGTTTATGGGTTTTAGCAACCCATATGGTGCGTTCGGTTTCGTTATAACAGCACCAAAAGGTGCGTTTTGGTTAGGCAGAA